>OZ018394.1:28348401-28584246 GCA_963969525.1 Ontholestes murinus
ACTTTAGATTAGACTAATAGTTGTTAAACTTGTCAATGTCCATCTACCAGTCTAAAATATTGTACATAAAATTCTACAAATATATTAGTAAAATAAAGTTATAGTATTAAAATCCTTTAGTTCGTTGTAGAAAATTAAATAATAAATTTTATCGCCAACCGTCAGTAAAACCATGCATTAACACAGTGATTTCCGGAAGTAAACAAACACATTATTTAACTGTAAAATTTGCGGCAGATAAAGTACTTTACCTGCCGCAAAACAGGCAGATAAAGTATTTTACCTGCCGCAAATGTTTATTGACATAGCCATGACTATATGACATTGACAGAAATCGTGCGTCTCGCTGACTCAGCTCCAACAGTGAAAATTTAATCGAGAATTATTTATTAAAAAATAGTGGAAGAAAACAAAAAGGAAGATTTTTACCAAGTGCACCGGATGAAATCTACTTGATGATGAAGGTAATTTATGCAAACTTTTCAAAACAAATTTGATGTGAATGTTTATGTTTAGTTTATTTTGTCATAATAAAATGTGACAAGTTTGATATGTTAATTTTTTTAATTATAAATGTTTACGGTTGGCGATAAAAGTTTGTATGCACCACGTCAGTAAAGTGTCTTTATTGAACTCGCCTGTTACTCGCCTCGTTCGCTTCGCTCACTCGGCTCATAATCTCAGACTCGTTCAATAAAGTATCACTTTACTGACTAGGTACATAAATAACTATAAAAATACGAAAATATTTCGTGAGTCTACAACAATGAGTCTTACTAAGACTACAGTCGATCCAGCAGTTTTTTCTACAACGAACTAAAGGATTTTAATACATTTTATTATTCAATTATGCTCCAAGTGGGTATTTTTCCTTAATCCCGAACGTAATGATTTCTGTAGAATTCACTAATCCACCTCAGGTATAAATTCAGACCTTCAGTCGATTATATTTCATTCTTGTGTCAGTTGCCGTACATATCTGAGTAAGTTATTTATATTTCATTATATTTATTATCATATTTCATTATATTTATTTTAGTAAGTGTTTTTATTTGTATTTAAAATCAATTTTATAATAAAGCTGTACTGAAGAGAGCGAAATTTCGAAACACGTGTCTGCAGATGATTATAAACTTGAATGCTAGATTTTTTTAATTGCTATTGCTAATTTAATTTAATGAAATCAGTTTGAAATTCATTTTTCATAATTTTTCATGTTATACTTACATTTAAACAATCTAAAGTACATTTTATCATTTATTAGTTTATTCAACAGAAATAATTTCATTCAAATTAGTGTTGCTTTGATAGTTGTATTATTTGTAAGACGCAAATTAATTTGTATTATTCAATGTCTGTCGAAGTATTAGCTAGAGAAGTAGTTGTTTCAAATTAATTTGTTTTGTAGTCTTAGTAAGACTCATTGTTGTAGATTCACGAAATGTTTTCGTATTTTTAAATTTATTAAAGTTATAGTGTTCGATTTTATCATCCACAAAAATGAAACATCTCACCAATAAAATATTCAAACTCATTACCTAGATCATAGTTTCTCATTCTTAATTTGCTCACTTGCCCACTTTGAGAATATGTTTTTTTCTAGAGCCCCCATCTTAACTTTACTTACCATCTGTCATCTGTGTGAATTGAAGATAGCTATTCCCCCCTCTGCGCCATCTCAATACCTCCTAATTTTCTCTGGGTCTTCTTCTATACCAAGATGGCGTTACTTTTGCGATATGTGTGTTGTATATCCCGCCAGACATATTATCAAATGATTTAGAATCGTTTCTTAGTGATATAGAAACATTAGTAATAGATCAGCTTGTAATAATTTTAATATACCAAAGTTTATGCAGTGTGACACTTCCTGTACAAATTGTTTTTCTTTTCAATCATTATGCAACGTACTAAGACTCACACAATATAATATTTGCCTAAACGCTCATTGATCTGGTGACATATAACTTAAAGAACCCCTCTCTAGTGGAGCTTACTGAAACTTCTGTTGTGAATGAGGATTCTCATGACCCATCTCTATCTATC
The DNA here is from genome assembly GCA_963969525.1 of Ontholestes murinus. Classification (NCBI taxonomy): domain Eukaryota; kingdom Metazoa; phylum Arthropoda; class Insecta; order Coleoptera; family Staphylinidae; genus Ontholestes; species Ontholestes murinus. The sequence goes on from OZ018394.1 coordinate 28,350,448, forward strand.
ATATTGACAATGTCAATCATAAGTTTCCGTGAAACACCAACACCAGATACAACTTCAAAAAGGCTGACTTTGTATCTTTATATAAAGACTTACGTAATGCAGATTGGTCATTGGATCATGTCCTATCTTAATCTATACAAAATATTTGATAAATCCATTCCACTATCTCGATCCAGCAGATCTATATACCATCTATGGTTTCCTTCAGAAATAAAAAGGATTCTACACAAGTAACTGGTTGTCTAGGAAAGACATTAGCCATTAAACATAATTTTCAATATGATGCCTGCATTAGGGATCTATCTGTTTTAAGTAGGAATTCGTTATTTGATGTAAGGGAGAACTCAGGAACAACTTTGAAATCAGCAGTTCGACACATACTCTCAGTGGATTTGAGGGATGAACCAATTTTTCCATACACTGGATTTTTGGCACAGCTCAATAATGAGTTGGCCGGAATTGGTCGAAACGTTGGTTATATCAAAAATGATTTTTATCTTCAAGCTAATTATTCTTTAGTGGAAGATTTTGTTTTGCAAGATACTTTATCTGGTGGAGTTATGCAACCAGTTAGTGATGACAAGCAGATTAATATTTCTGATATGTATTATCTTGCTGGTCCACTGTCTTTAAGAGGATTTAAGACTAGAGGGGTTGGTCCACAATCAGATGGTGACGCTCTGGGATCACTGTATTACTTTTCTGGTGGACTTCACCTTTATACACCCCTACCTTTCAGGCCTGGCAAAGGTGGATTCGGTGATTTATTTAGAACACATTTCTTTGTCAAAGCAGGAAATGTAATTGACACAAAATCAGATCAAGAATTTGTGGAACTATTGAAGAATACAATGAGGGTCTCATCTGGTATGGAAATACATACACCTAAAACAAGACACTATAAGGATCCCGAACAGATTAACGCATGAAAATTGAGAATACTCTACACCTGTCGACTTACTAAATGGTTTTGCATCATAATTCAATCAATTTAATCTTCCTAGTAAAACATCTGCTGGATATGATGGTGTTTCTTCATTCCTTATAAAAAATTGTAGATTTGTTCTTGCAGATTCTTTTGTATTATTATCAACTTAGCTGTTCATATGTCTGCCAGTAGATGGAAAGTCGCAAAGATCACTCCGGTTCATAAAAAGGAGACAAACGCGTCATTACAAATTATAGACATCTCAACATTTTCCAATTTTTCTCAAATATTTGAGCAGTTTATTTATAACACGATCTTCAAAACTGTTTGTTCACATTTCTCTCATAACCAACACGGATTAATGCCGGGCCAATCTACAATAACCAATGTGAGCTGTTTCTCTCAATTTGTCGCTGAAGTAATTGAAAACAGAGGAAAGGTAGATGTCATATATACAGATTTTTTAGGTGCATTTGACATTCTTGATCATGATATACTGCTTATGAAAGTAATGGACCTAAAGTACAACTACTTGTGAAGTCATTTTATAAATTCATTACTAGATTCATTATCCTGTCATGCGCTGGCTTATGCAGATGATATTAAACTATTTGTTGGCGTAATAACATTTAGTGATGCCTTGTTCTTGCAAAATAATATCAATTTACTTACAGATCGCTGTGACAAATATAAACTTTCTCTCAACATTAATAAATGTTATTCTTTATCTTTTACTCGTAAAATAACTTCTCTATCGCTGCCAAACAAAATTAATGATTTACAACTTAAATCCTGCGCCGAGATGAAAGATCCAAGACCCATGTTGCTATGGACGCATCTCGTACTCCCGGTTTTTAATGCGAGTCTTGTGATTGTGATCCTTTAGAGATATTAACCTGATATATTAACCTCATAAAAAAATTTTATTCTGCATATGTTCTCCAGAAACTAGAATATGGTAATATCATCTAGTTTTCTCTTTATATGAGTCAAAATATGTCTTTTGACAGGATTCATCGAAGGTTTTTAAAGTACCTTTCATTTAGAATCGATGGCGTTTATCCCAAGCGAGGAGTTGCTGCTACAGAAGTACGATAGGCTGCCCCTATCTGCCAGAAGAAAAGAGCAATTTGCTAAATTTCTCTAGAAAATTGTTCACAATGTGACAGATGCACCCGTTCCTTCTAAGTAGAATTAATTTCTATCTACCGCGACAAAGCTCTAGGCATGGCAGTTCCTTCTACATTCCCGGAATGCTAACCAACTGCCTGATACATACGCCTGTGTTAGCTCTGTGTCGCACACATGATGATATATTTTTTTATAAGTTGTGATACATTATTGTGTGATTTCCATTTTATTAATTGTTGTTTATGCCTACATGCATGTTTTGCTTCAATTCTTATAAAAAAGAGTAAATAAAAACAATGTTTAAGTTTTTATACCACTATTTATTGTATAATATACCTAAATAAAGTTTACAATATATTATCAATTTTGACACAACTATAGTTTCGACCTTTGCAAGTCATTATCAAGTGTTGACTGAAGAAGAATGCAGGGTGTTAACAATTTATAGGTGAGGTATGAATTTTTAATGAACCTAATTAGGACTGATTTATTACAATGGATTAACTAAATATGATTAAGTGCGGTATTGTACAGAGCGGATTAAGGTGCTGTGTTTTCAGAAGAGGTATATGTCATTATAAGAACCTTAAATAATGGCGAAGAAATTAAATCCGTCTGCTCATTGAGCAGATTAGAATTAACATTCTTGCTTTGGCGGTGTATCTCTAATGACTCCAAAAGATTAAGCCTTTGGCCTTTACTGCAAAAATGTAATCTAATTCAAGAGTTTGACTTGATACTGAAGAACAAGCTAGGAATTTACAAGAACACAAATGTTTAATCTTCGCGATCATTTATAACACTGTAAGAGATTGTCTTTGCTGCATGTAGTATACATATGAGTTCCACCATTGTTGGTGTGTTCAGTATCTTACCTAGTGCAGTACTATTTTTAGACACAGGTCTTTGCAGAAAATTCCTACAGAAGCCCTTGCTTCCATTAACGACCCATCAGTGTATATGTGAATGTCTTTGTGCTTGCTTCCTACTTCTGAGTCTTCGTATCTCAGGTCCATTTGAAGCTTTCTGGTGATAATTTTCGAGGGATGTTGTCCACCGGCATCATAATCTCGGGATTTCTTTTCCTGAGAGCCTCTAAGATTTTGTGGTGTTCGCCTCCTCCGTTGCTTACAAGCCATGCCTTTGTTGGTCGAAGCCTTATAGCCGCCACTGCTGCCTGTTCTCTGACAAATATGTCCAAGGGTGAGAGGTCCAGCAGGGCTTCCATAGCCTTACGGATGGTCGTTCTTGGTCACCATATTATTGATGCATATGCCAACATTAGCCACACGATGGTTGTGTATATCCATGGAGCTATCTTTGGAGATAGTCCCCATGTTTTCCCCACAGCTCGTCTGCATTGCCACAGAGCTTAGAACCTTAGATCTCTCTTTCAGTTGGACATTCCAGTTTCGTTTATTGTCTAGAAGAATGCCTTAGTATTCGACTCCATCTTTCAGGGTGAGTGCTTCGCCCCGAAAGCTTCGTGGCTTGAAATCTTTAATTTTTTTTTAACTTGTGAATAGCACTAGTTCCGTTTTTGTTGGATTTACGGATAATCCTTGGTATGTGCACCATATTACTATATCCAAGAACAACCGACATACGTTTCGCTAGCATATTTTGGAATTTCCGGATAGTAGGATCGTGATATCGCCGGCGTAACCTACCACATAGAAGCCCTGTTTATTCAGTGATTCCAGTAGTTCGTCTACCACTAAGTTCCATAGTAAGAGGAGCAGCACTCCTCCCGTGGACAACCCTTAGCGATCGTTGGTAAAAAGTTACTTAAACATACAGTAACTTAAAATTCCTGATCAAATTCCAAACCAACATGGAAAAAATCGCAAAATATTTTTAAGAATTAGAATCATACTGGGTTTAATGAGGTTCCCTTGTATTTTAACGAACTGCACATATCATTAAAAATTTAGAAAACTAATACAAAAAGAATAACAAGGATACATTTTCTCGATTGAAGGTATTGTAGTTGATGTGCAAAAGGTTTTAATGTTAAGACATTTTTGTTATATCAAGTATACACCTATTTTTGACAGTACGTTGCGGGAGTTTACAATTGCTTCAATGGAATAGGAAAGACGGAGTTCCAAACATTAGAAAAGATACTTACAACCACACTTACAACAGGTGTGGTTATGCAACTAATATAGTTGAGATTTTATTATTACAGATATAAAATGTACAAAGTAATAATAATTCATCTCTAAGAAATAAATAAAGAAGTATACTTAGTGCACAAAAAAATCTCAACAAGCTTTTCAGTAAGAAGCAATGTAGAAGCAATGCAGATTTTAAATGTCTAATTCATTTCAAAATTCTAGCCAAACATGTAGCCAGATGACTGAAAGGGCTTCAAGAGTTAAACTTTCATCTTGAACACAGAGCTGATTCTATCTAAATAGTAGTAGAAGCTTTACTTGGAAGATCATGCTCATAATATTGTATGTACGGGTTTTCAGATAACTTATTTTGTACTAAATATTGAGTTGGAATAGTTTACAGGAAAACAGGCGCTATATGTTGAAGGGAGATCATGCCTAATACACTGAAAGTACTGTAACAGCACAAAATTAATAAAGTAGAGTAGGGCGAACAGTATAGTAATTGATTGGAATACAGAGCATATATAAAAGGATCCTGATGAAAGAAAAGAAAACTAATACTAAACCAACATGATAAACAATTGTAATTTTTTGATTAATTAATGGACTGCTGGAAGAGATCTAAAAAAAATACAGGAGGAATGTTGAAAGTTGTTTGCGCCAACACTATTATAGAGCCATAAAGGTGCCATCTATTGTCTAAACTGTTAACGGTGGAGGCTTCTACTTCGTTATACATGATTCTTCACAAATAAAAAACTTAACTTTGTTTGTATAACACGGACTTTATTTAGTGACTATAGTTTCGACAATTTTAACTTGTCATTATCAAACTAGAACTTCTATAGTCACTAAATAAAGTCCGTGTTATACAAACAGAGTTAAACAGTTTTTTATTTATTATTGTCTAAACGTTGCACTAGATCCCAAATTGGTGAATAACTACCGACATTGAAGGGATCTGTCAACAGCGACAATAGATGGCACCTTTAGTGAATCTCGATTCCTTGTCTCGAATAGAACTATGCTGTTAAGACAAGCCAAATGGAATTTATTATAGAAAGTCGTAGGTTGTCGCTTCTTCCATATGTCATAATTAATTCTAGAGGTTCTACATTAATAACACAGTTTTCCTGGATTACGTACCTATGGTATTCTTTGTGATTTTTTTACTATTACAAACCTCTTTGATAAAAGAAGACATAGGTTTCAATAGATTATCAAAGGTGTTTGATGTTTAATGTTTATTAGCTTTATTCAATGTGATTACAAAAATGATCTAAATTAAATACTCAATTTTATAACCATCTGCAGACACGTGTTTCGAACATTCGCTCTCTTCAGTACAGCTTTATTATAAAATTTATTTTACATCAACCTAAATTCATTTCTTATTCCAAATTTACCATAGTATAGTCACTCATAAACTATTTAACGTACATTCAATGATCTAAATTTTATATACATACAAAACTCCAAATGAATTTTAAGTTCATCTATGATGATCTTCCACTCTCGCTCAGAGTCTTCTGTATTTACCCATGACAAACATGATGCTGATTTTATTTAATTTTGCCATATATTTCGGCATTTTCATTTCAGTTAATGTAAATAATTACCAAATCGTATTTTTTTTATACCAATTCATTAAATGTGGGATTTGTAGATAGATACAAATACAAACTAAACAATAAACAAAAGAATGTAATTAGCTTGTTGAAGAAGATCTTATAAAAAATTAAATACTGCGTGACAAAGACTACTTAATTCAGTGAAACATTTTTATACGTATCTATATGGAAGAATTTTATATTACGAATTGATCATACTGCCCACAAATGAAATTTCTAAAATCACGAAGTCAAGTCTCCAGATAGCTGAAATGTTTTAGGAGTTTGTCTTTTATACTAATTATCTTGATGCTCTATTTAGGAGATAATATCCACAACACTGAAAGCATCTTAACAATCGAAAGAGTCAAGTAATGCGAACGATTGTTTGAAGTTATTTAAATATTCAAAAGATTAGGAAAGTTTTTAGTGATTTCATAAATAGAAAAATATTGCAAAAAAACATGGAAAGAGTTGAAATTTTTTTCGGAGAATTGGAATTAGACTACTTAACTACAACGTATCTTTAAAAATTCAGATGTCCAATATAAACGAAATAACAAGGATATATCTTCTCGATTGAATGTGTTCTAGTTAATGTGCAAAAGATTTTACCGTTAAGAAACGGTTTTATATAAAGGTTTTTTAGTTATACTCCTATTCTTGGTAGTACACTGTGAAAATTTACAATATGGCTTCAATAGAATAGAGAAGAAAACTTTCAATATTAAAGGATATACTTAAAACCACACCCGTTTTAAGTTATCTATTGCCAGAAGAAAAATTTGTATTGAAGACCGATGAAAGTAATATAGGAAATGAGATATTCTTATTATAAATCTAAAATGTACAAACTTTTCAGTAAGAACCAATAATTCTGATTTTAAATGGCTTATTCAGTTCAAGAAAAGGCTTCTAAGGTTAAACTTTCATACTGAACACCAATCTAAGGCAATCCACAGAAATGATGAAGCTTTATCTCGATGATGGTGCTCATAATATTGTAGGTACAATTTACAGATAAGTGAAATGCTTTAGGAATTTGACTTTTATAGTAATTATTGAGCTGTGATAGTTAACAGGAATACAGATGCTTTATCTTGGAAATCATGCGCAGAACACTGCAAGCGCCATAATAAATGGAGAATCAAATTAGGGTAAAGTGCGGCGAACAAGGGTAGTAATTGACTGGTTAAAATCCTTATGAAATGAAAGAAAGAGAAATTTAAACCAACATGGTAATGCATTGCAAAATATACTCCAGAATTGAAATCGTTCTTATTGAAAACGTTTTGAAGAATTCACTTTACTAGGATGGAATTATATAATTAGCTATGTATATTCTAACTGGATACGAAGATAATCAAGAGCATGCTAAAAGTTGTTTTTGACGAAACTATGATAGAGATTCTAGTACGTAACAAGCCAAGAATCATAATTTAGGAATGAGTCCTAATTTAGATATCTACTGTTATATTATTAAGGTCGGATCAAAATATTTCTAACAATGGGCAGTATAGTTAAAACTCGAGGCTAGAGTAAAGGCCTTGAGTAGTTTCATGGGTATGGCAAATGTACTGGTTTAGTAAAAAAACCGTCAGAGTGATCTACATTTATACCCACTAAAATGTTTTACTTGATATAAATACACCACATAGCAAGAAAACAGTCGTAAGTAGTTGTGTGCACTAGTTGTAAATATGTTAACTTGCTTTCATAATTAACTTTTAAATATTGAAACTAATCCAAAGAAAGTAATTGACGTGAGCATTTGAATTTTTTATTTCGCTTTTAAATTATTGCATCCTTGTCGAAAACAGCTACGCAGTATTTCACAAGAATGACCAGAATAGGTATTGTGGTCATTCTTGTAACATAGTTGAAGGAAGCGACACGTTACTAAGAAGTTACAGAACTTCAGTTCTGTGTTAGGGAAAGAGATACCATTAAAGTGGCACCTGTTATCCAAATGAAGCACTAACGTTTCTTTAAACTGTAAACATGAAATTATGATGTATCTGTGAACAACAATTTCTTTCGACCTATTTAGGTCTTTTCAGCGCTGCGCAGCGTTGATTCACACACTCAATCAGGTAAATGAATTGAATACATATAACAATATATTCAATACATATAATATTAATCTTTAGCCTAGTTATCTTAAAAAAAATAATTAAGTATATAATATCTATAACTACTTCTGCGGTACGCTTATGGGATTCAAATAGATCGAAACCGGTCTATGGCTATTGCAGACAGAAAACAATAATTTAAGTATAAAACATTGTTCACATTCCCCATCAATCAGTATTCTCGTAATTTCGAAACACATCCCCGAACTCTCTATAAATTGTATCAAAATTTAAATAATTAAAAAACCTTTATACGGATAGCATTTCACTGTATTTCATGCAATACATACAATGTCAACTCCATCACGTTGGCGCTGCATTATGAAATACGGTTTATTATAAATTCATACGTATACAATATTGAAAGCACAAACTGTGAAAAAAAAAATCGATGAACGTCCCATCCATTGATTCAGCAGTTTTCGCGTGGATATTAAAAATTCAGGTAATACTGAATGTGTATAAGGGTACGCATAATGTCCACTACATTTAACACGTGTTATGTGGGTAAGGTCATGTTACGGTCGACTTTTAAAGGTTCTTTGACGTGATATTTCCGGCGGCGGAAAAAATTAGGTTTAAACATTGATCCAGCGTTACACTTTCCGCACAAAAAGTTTCGGCGACAAGGGAAAACAACCGTTCCACACAAATTATGAACAACTATTGAAGTCAACTTTATAGTGAATTGTTCTATTCCAAAGGGGATGTACCGGAATAATGACTTATTTTCAGCCGGCGGAAAGTCAATGCGAGCGTTGGAAGTTTGGTCTTTCGGTATGTTTATGGAGGATATATATTCTATTAATTTATCTCCATAAATAACAAAGCGTTTAAATCTATATTAACACAACGGATTGAACGGTGGCAGTATTATTAAATTCATATATTAAATACTTATTTCTAATTAAACTTTTGTAAAAACTTATTTTTAAGTATTATTAGCGCATAATTAGGTATTAGGTGTTAGATATTATTTATTTTATCCAACATCCTAACAAAAGTATTCCAATATTATACATAATAATTCTTTCTTTCCAAGTGCGATCGAAATCATGGATCGCACTTGGAAATAATATGCAAATAAAAAGTGGTCCTAAAAGTTAACTGTTTTCTTTACATTAATAAGACATCCATAGGGATGGAATTATAAACCCTTTAAGTAAATTAAATTGTCTATTTTTTTGTTACTTTATTTTTCCTTATAATATTTTCGACTCTATAGTTTTGAATTAGAGGTAAATTAAAATATAAAAATGTTTCACCACGGGTTAAGTAAGAATTTAATTTGGTTTTATAATTTAAATATTTTTTTTCAAGATTTTGCAAATGTATTCTTAATAATTGTCAATAAATTTTTTAATGAAAAAATGTTCCTTCCTCAGTCTCAATTATTTTTAATATTAAATTTCAAAGGTTTTTGTGCAAATTATTATGCACCTGATAATTACCAATATATTTCATTGTTGTTGACGATTATCTATTTTTTTAGATATTTAAAAAATCTGATTTTTTTAAATTATGAATATTTTTATGGTTTTAAATGTTTCAAAACTCTATTGGACAATGTAAATTTTTTAGTAAATGTTTCTTTATAAATTTGTATTAATTTTGATAACCACAGATTGTAGCAAAAAAAAAAATATATATTGTTAAAAATAATCAGAAAACATGTTTTTGATTAAATTTACAGAAAGAAGAGAGAATGACCTTTGCCTTTTTATATGTTTTTAGGCTAATTAAAGTATTGACTAGGTCAAGGGCAATGACTTATTTATTGACTAAGTTAGAAGAGTACGATAGGCCAATAATTAATTTGTTAGGTTAGGTTAAGAGTATGCCTGAATACTGGATGAAACTGTTTTCGTATAGCAAAGTCATCAGCAAGCTTAATATTTAATTGGACCCGAGTCCAAATTGATGCCATGGCTACAGCTAGGAGTATGGCTAGCAACGTGGTCTTGGAAATAAAGAGGGGTGCCAATACCGCCATAGTTGATCGAGCCAATCATCGGATTAATGGAACAAGACGAAGGTGACAAAGAAAAGCAAGATGGTGTTTGAAATTAAGTTCCTAGAGGTGTATTTCACCAAAAAACGACGATGTGAAAATAGTCAAGAAATGGCTGGAGATTAAAGGAAATCTTGAGGTGATTTGGATAAGGGAAAATGGAGGCGGCCTGAGAATTGCCCTGCATGCAGAAGGCCCCAAGGTATTATAAGTAGGCTACTGGATAAGAGAGCGTCAGGGTGCGCTGGACCGAAAACCCAATGTAAGATCCAGGCACCCGAAAAGTATGAGCAAACAGCTCGTACCACTACGGCTAAGGCCCAAAGCATCCCACCAACGACAGAAATCGTGTTCATCCAAGCCAACTTCAAGAGGAGCCACGGTGCCCACGACGTTCTCGCCATAGTTGAAAACGAACGACGTCTGGACGAAATCCTTGTTAGCCGAACGCTGGACAGCTCGTGGATCAAGATCATGAATGGGCAACGTGGTCATAAAAGTCGAAGGCAGTGTGTGTGTGTGACTACACCTCTTCAGTCACAAGGGGCCCTATCCATAAACCTCCTTTCTAATCTCGCACCTTCGTACTGGGAAAACCTCACGGCATTACTTAGGTACAATGAACATCCTGTCTCATAATCCAAGCCGCGCCGTCATGAAGACATGTACTCCTCGCTGTCTACTAGTTTTGCCTCCTCTTCTTCTTTTTTACTGATTATGTGAAAAGTCAGGTACTCAATCACGTTCCACCCTTATGCATAATTTCTACCATGTTATCTGGGGTAATGGTGCTCCCACCAATGGCACGTTATGATTCCTGTAGTCATACCTCCCATTGCCCATAGTCAAAATGGTGTGCTTTACGCCCCCGCTCAGTCCACAGAACCGGCATTATCTCGACTCCCTCAGCCCAAATCTGTGGAAGTAGGCTGCGAAACATCCATGGCCCGTCAGTATCTCGGCTAGAAAATAACCGGCCTCACTACGTTGACTGCTCACCCATGGTCCAATAGTCCTAATCAAATGCTTTGTCCAAACGGCTTCTCCGTTTTCTGTGCTGCATTTTTTCTCCAGGTCCTCAGCAGGTGCATGGGGAGTGTGCTTGCCACCACCTGTATCGCCTTAGTCGATGCTCTACGATATGCTCTTGCTATCTTAAGGGCCATCAGTCTCTGTGGTCTTTCCACCAAATTGCGGTACTTTGCAATCCCACAGAAGCCATGCCACAGCGACGCTCCATACAGTACTATACAGTTCACTGCATGGTTTAGCAGGTATCTCCGTCAGGCGGACGCCTCCAAAGTTTGGCATTAAGCCGGATAATGCTCTTGCGCTCTTTAATACCTTCATGGTGACCTTCCCGATGTGGGATCCCAGATTTCTGTACTCGTCTTAATGGTATGCGCGCCAGCTGCAATCTTGCTGGTCTTAAGATTAGCCTTATCTAGTGGGATAATTTCCTCTGTCTTTTGAACCGCTAACCTCAGGCCATTTTTTTAGTATCTATCTCTCAACCACACATATGCTCATTTTGGAACCCTGTGCTATCTCCCTTCTGTCCGTCCCATCCGCGTTACAATCAGTCCTAGATCGTCGACATATGCCACTGCGGTGACTCTCCTGGGTAGCGCCAGGCGTAGCACGTCATCGCAGAAAATATTCCACAGAGTCGGTGTCTGTTGAACCCCCTGGCACATCTTCAGCCTACCCGTCTCGCCTATAAGTAAGCACCGATTGCTCTAATCCAGTACCCGGATACCCCTCTGTATCTCAAGGCCTCGTAGACATCTACCTACCACCGTTTTCTGTAACCAAGTTCGAGGTGTAAGCTGAGCCACTGGGCAGAATCCAGGACCGACACTCGCCCAGTAACTTTGTTAGACACAATGGTCGAACTAGAGCTGAACATGGTAAACCTGGGAAACCCCTCCACGTTTGACCTTACGCTGGTCACTGCGGGGCTTCTTCTGCAAAGGTTGTGGAGTAGAGGGTCGACGATTCATGGGATTTTACTTAACGATCTAAGACTTATCTAACTTAAGGTTTTCAGCTATGGCTCCTATCTCTCCCGAGTTAGGCCCAGCCTGGGATCTGGCTCGTTTCGTACTTCCATGTCATGATTAGGGTGGCTTGAGCCCTGACATGCCGACCCAAATACCTCAGCAAAATATCTCTCGATGCTACTACTTGCAGCGTGAGTTGAGGTCATCCCAAGGAAGCGTCACAGGTTCCGGAAGAAAGTCCACTAAAGAAAAAACTTTACCAGGCGGAAGTCTTAAGAACACTGTTTCCCAGTAATATAGGTCACTCGCTGAAGGAATTTATAATCAACAACGCTGTCTCGACGCTAGCCATCTAAAACAAGTATCTGAAACTGGAGGATTTTCCCACAACGTTACAAAAAGGCTCTACTGGTACTCCTAGCCAAATCGCTCTCCTCTCTGGAGGGATATAAGCCTATTAGACGCTATAAATAAGCTCCTGGAGAGGCTAGTCAATGACAGGCTTAGTGGGTGGATGCACGTAAGAGAACTTTCTCAGCAGTAGTTCGACGCACAGTGTTTCCAAATGCCGAAAAAGTGGTCATAAATACAAGATGTTGAATTCTATTAAAAATTTGTATATAGGTTCTTTTAAGGAAACTAAAGAAAAATCTTATTTCAAAATTCAAAAATTCAAAATGGCGGATCCAATATGGCGGACAAAATATGTAAAAACTTTAAATTTAAGGTTTTGTCATTACAAGTTGGAACTGAAAAGCTTTTGGTGAATATTCAAATACCGCAACTGAACGTTTACTCGAGGCGTTTTTTTGTTTTTTCTTGATTTTTTTTTTAAATTTAAAAAATATTACAAAACTTTTCAAACAAAAGTTAAAGGTAATGAAAAACTGAACAAGTTTTATTTGAACATTTTTTTCATAAAATTCTTAACTTGCGAGAAAGAAATGAAAAACTAAAAATTTTAATATTTTTTGGATATTGTTAATAAACTAAAGGACCTATATTAAATTTATATAACGAGTAATTATAAAGAATCCAAAACTGGGCCAATTTTTAAGAATAACTGTTTCGCGAAAACCATAGTTTTAGCCACATCACCATTTTTTCAAAATTGAATTTCTAAAAATCGGGAAAGTTTGGGCAGCTGATTTCTTTTGAACTTCATTCTAGAAGGGTCAAATAATGTTAGAAAAGTGGTCCAAGAGTGGGATGTCGTGGGACTTTTTAGTTATGAACATTTAAACTTTTACTTAGAAAACTGTCAGTAAAAAACATAGTTTCCACGTTACGTTAGTTAAATAATAAGAAAAATAAATTATAAACATGTGAAAATTGTTAAAAAGTACTTACTTGTATTGGGATAATCAATTTTAATCGATTCCGGGTCACTTTGTCAAGTATTTTATGCGTACGTAATTGGCCTACGGTAAAAACTTTCACTTTGGGATTTTTGGCCAGCTTTTCGGAATTTGGAACCACTGTGCGGCGTCAAGATGGGTAGAGCCACCATCAAAACCCTCCTCTTGGTCCGGGGGTTGGCGCAAGAAGCTAGCTAGGGCGTAGCAGCCCTAGAAGAGAAGGTATTATCTAGCAATTAGAAAAAACACGAAAATAATTCGTAAAATCTACAATCGTAGAATATTTTCGTGTTTTTTCTAATTATTAGTGAATTTTCTACAACGTAAGGTCTTATATATTTTATTATTATCTAGCAATCACATTAGACTTGCAAATTATCTCGATTGCGGCTCACAAGACGACCTCAACGTGGCTATCAAGGCGAAGGAAATACACCTAGAAAATAATTAATCATCGGACAGGATGTCACAATTTTGGTCCTATCTGAAATGGCTGAGGTCCACCTGGAAACCAACCCAATTTGTAGCTCGCATATAGGTCAACCAGCAGGCTAGGGCCCATCAAACGTGAAAAGAAAACTCTGGATGGGCGTAGCTCCGGCCTGGGCATGGTGTCTCAAACACGCGAAACGTCTGTGCCACAGCGAGATGAATTACCATCTCACCCAAATCCTATCAGACCACTGTTGCTTCATGGCCTACCTAAGCCGCATAGGTAAGAACCCAGGCGCTGATCGTAGCACAAGTGAGCTCTCCCCAACAGATACACGAGTGTCATCTGAGGGACGGAACTGGGCAAAGGTGGTGTCCAATAGGAATACGCCCGCAGGCATGACACATGACAATATAGCGACTAGGCCAAGGCCCACCAGGATCATGGTCGACACCAAAGGCTCCTCCTACGTAACATTGCTGGACTCTCTCAAGAGGGAAATAGGCGCGGGCTCTAACCCTAGTCAACAAGATCAACCACATCGTTGGAGACGCCAAGGCCAAAATCACCAAAGGTGGCATCGATGTCGCCGAGATCAAGTTCCTCGAGGAAGACACCACACAGGATGACATAATCGGTACCCTCAATAACATCCTGGGGAAGAGTGGGCTGATCCGCATCATCTGGATCAGTACCGGGCGGACTTGAGGATTGCTTTGGTAAAAGTACCCAAGGACATGTTCCGGCGTCTTGCCAACAGAGGCAACGTCAGGATCAGATGTACGAGTTGCAAGGTTCAGGCCAGACCTAACAAGCCCGAATCTTGCTGGCAGTACAGAGCCTTTGGACACATCGCGCCACAATGCTAAGGCCCTTATCGGGCATCGAGTTGCAGGAGACACAGCCGAGGTACTAGCGTCCACTCCTCGGACCTTGAACTTCTCGCGAGGCAGGACACCTACGCAGCAATGAGAAGCGGGACACCCAAGCGCGAGGTAAAACACGACGCTGAAGAAGAAGGTGGAAGAATGGCCTCAAATGGCACCTGGACAAGACGACCCATCCCCTTCTGGAACCGTGGTTACTCCGACCCCATGGCGACATGAGCTACCACCTCACCTAGATCATGACAGGCCATGGCTGCTTCATGGCATACCTCAACCGCATAGGTAAGGGCGTTGAGAGGAACTGCGTTTTGTTGAGGCGATGCTAGTCAGCGACGAGGGCTAAGCAGGGGCAATCAAGGCGACGACTAAAATAATCGATAAGAAAGACCATAATAGGAGTGAGACATAAAAGAGTTGAAGTATTCGGTAATTTAGTTTAATTTTCTGTAATGTTGTTAGATGTATTTTTTAATAGTGATTTGTAGAATTATAAATAGTGATTTATTAAATTGTAAATTGAGTATTTTGTAAATTGTTTTTGAATAATAATGTATTGTAGAAGGGGTACGTCAAGACGCCCCTTAGGAAAAAGAGTCAAGAGTAGTCTAGGCCAATGAACAATTTATTAGAATATGTAAAGAGTAGGCTAGGGCAATTATTGACTTATTGGAATAGGTCAAGAGTAAGCTAGGGCAATGGATATTATATTGGTGTAGGTTAAAAGTACGCTAGGACAATTAATAATATATAAGCTTGGGTCAAGTACACAATAGGATACTGATTAATTTATTGAGATAGGTTAGAAGTACGCTAAGGCAATGAATAATATATTAGGGTACGTTAAGAGTACTCTAGGGCAATGATTAAGAGGATAAATAGTAAGCATAGGATGTTGAAACTTTTATTTACTGTCAAGAGTTTTTCTTCAAATTCTATGTTTTGACAGTGATTTATTTTTATCTTAGAAATTTTAAGAGTAATAGTGTATTTATTTTGAAATAATTTTTCATAAATTTTTATTGCTTTATTCCATCAGTTTTCGCCTTATAATTTTTTAAAATGCTTTTTATTCTTTCTGAAATGGTTATTATCAAAAAATAATTTAAAAATATCATAAACTAGTGACTTGTTTGGAAGTATTTAAAAAATATAGTTTTTAATAAAATATATACTTTATAAATTTTTATGCAAGGACAACAAATGACTCATCTCTGTATGGGTCAAAATCTGAGAATTAAATATTTTGAACACTTAAAGTAACAGATAAAATGGTTTAATTTTGCTATATCTTCAAAAATCTATGAAAACGACGTCTCACGTTACTTTGGAAAAACTTGTGCAAAAACACAGAATTCTCATATTATTAACTTTCAAACAAGCATATATAAATACGTAACAATAAATATTAAAAAAAAACTCTGTGTTGTAGACGTGATTAATTAATTAAATATATAATATAGTAACAATATTTACTTATTAAAATCAGTTTTACACATTTCCTAATTAAGCTAAATATGTGAAGGGGTTTATTATTAATAATTAGGATAATATTTATTTTGCCATTTTAATTACAAAACTAAAATTAATCTTACTCGGTGTATTTCATTAATACAAATCATAGTTTTCCCACTCGCTTGTAAGGTAAATAGTGAAAATAATACATTTTTTGTACATATTTCTGATAATTCAACTAGGTCGTCACATTTCTGATAGTTTAAATAGGTCAATAGTGCGGTCCTCGGTATGCAATTAATTTTTACGCCAATCATTTTAGACTCCGCGTCAAACTCCGGAATCGATTGCGAACCATCCACCTGGCGCCATCTATCGCTCCAGCGGGCAATCCGCAGAGATGAAACGACTATGCAAATGTGTAAGCGATTTCAGGTCCCACTAAAATCCCTTTAATGCAGTCCCAATAATGCATGCATTATAACAATCTACCAATCGTACCCATTTTAATTAAGCGGATTCCGTTCGGGCGCAAAATAAAATATGCAAACGAGTAAAATGGAAAATGCTTTCGTTGCAAAGAAAGCCGTAAAATTTTCAGATTACCACCACGGTGAGTCGGCGGAGCGTTTAAGAATTACGGCCGGCAATATAAAGTTTTGGCTGGCCCTGCCTTTATCTTTATCTCTAATATCAGAAAACCATTTCTATTACTCGTACTTTACATGTATGGAAATTGTGTAATACCGGGCGGCGGAATGGGCGCACTAAGTGCAATGGGCATACCATAAAAATCGTAGAACCATACATTTAGCGTAATAGGGATTTATTTTTTTAATTTTCGCGTGCGGCAGATGGTTGTCGCGAAATGAAAACTTTTAAATTATGCGAAACAATACACACG
Source organism: Ontholestes murinus (assembly GCA_963969525.1). Classification (NCBI taxonomy): domain Eukaryota; kingdom Metazoa; phylum Arthropoda; class Insecta; order Coleoptera; family Staphylinidae; genus Ontholestes; species Ontholestes murinus. The sequence goes on from OZ018394.1 coordinate 28,367,420, forward strand.
GAACGGAGGAGAGAAAGAGGGAAGTGGAATATTGGATTTAAGGTTCGGTGTAAGAGGGAGAGAGAAGGATATTCCTCTGGTTCTTCATTGTAAATGCAAGGGTATTGCATAACACGAGTTATACACATGTTACGTTAGTAACGGGGACGACTACTTCTGCAACTCGTGGCATCTGTCAGCTACCATTTAGGATTAGAATTATTTATTGATGTATGTGAATATAATTACATATTATAGCGCCTCAAAATATTTTTTTGAAATGAAGTATAAAACATGATTATGAAGGATTTAATTTCGTAATACATTTTAAATTAAATAAATACTAGAAGTAACTTTGATGATTTCGATTAGTTTTATAAATTTATTTAATTTTAACCAAGCATTTTTTTGTAAAAGTGTTATGCAAGCATGTTTAATATAGCAAAGGAAACTAGAATGGAAGAAGTACTGCAAATATATTTGATATTATTTGATAATTGTAAACGTGATGATAAAATTAAATAAATGAAAAATCTATTGCCGAATGGTATCAAATAAATTACGGCATATTAATGAGAGATGATAATTTAAAATGCTTTAGATGCAACTTGAAACAGATAAACCGATATTTATCTATTATTATTGTATAGATGGTTTGAAAATGTTAATTAAAATTACTGCATTCTCCAGAAAATATTTGAAAGATTAGAAAAATTATTTCTCTAATACTCTCTTATGGTAAGTTTAGTTAGACTACCAAATGTTTCAAAATAATAAAATTAAATACATATTTTCTTTTATTCCTTTGCTAAAATTTAAAGTTTAATTGAGCACAGAAAGCAAGTAAACTATTAGGCCACCCACGTGCTCATATAAATTTGTTGCTAGTGAGTTTTGGAGACTTTAGCATCTGTCAAAATGCAATAAAAGTGTTTAAAATAAATACATCTGTAGAGATAAGAATGTAATCATTTTATAATATTTAAAAGACTTTACATAGCACATAAATTCATTACAAGCATTGAATATAAAAAGGTTAATCACATACTCATTATCATATTTATCTGCAAGGATCTATTTAAAAATATTTAGCGTAAAGGGCGTCTAAAATAATTGGATGGATTTTTTTTTCTGTGACGGAAAAATGAGGAATCTGGCATGTATGAATCTAAAAATATCAGATATGTCTATCTTTTAAAAAACATGTTGCTCATTAGGGATGAAATTTTTACATTTCCGAATTTTTATTTTACATTTTCCTTATGGCCATTTTTAAATATTTTTGTAATAAAAATAAATAGGGATTTCCCTAAAACAACATTTAAATCAGTAATTGGTTTAGCAAGAGAAAACAAATTAGGACTCACTTTTTTTAAGTATGAAAAACGATCAAAAACGTCAGTAAGAGCAACATTTACTTCAAATTGAAAATGGGACACGTTTATTATTTTAAATGTAAGAATTCGACCCAATGCTGAAAGCTTTTCCTTCCCTGTTTCTTGTAATTTAAGTATACTTTTATTTGTGTGTAAAGATGTTGCCACTTTCTATTTTGCATAGATTCGAAAAGAATTCAATTTAATTTTTCCTCTGATTAATAGACTTTGGATTTCTCTAATTCCAGAAATTCTATATTTTTCTAGAAACTTTTTAAAACATTTTTTTGGTTTGCTCATCTTTATCTAATACACTCTGATAAGAGCCTGATATATTTTCGGTCTATTTTTTGTTTTAATCTTTGCTATAATTTGCTAAATTATAGAATTCTTCTTCTTCTTCTACGCATGCTAAAAGTTTCTGTTAATCGATTACTGATAATTGAAGTTTATAGCCCACATTTTATTTGAGTAGCAAAATCTTTTTAGTTGAACACATTTTCTGTGTAGTTTCGTTTAAAAGCAATTCTATAATTCGATGCTCGCTGATGTTAATTTATAATTTATTGTCGTAGGTCAAGAACATGTTAGTGCTGAGCAACTGCTACCGTAACTCCGTAAACGGCACTGCCAGTCCCGCCAGCTGTCCGCTGTCCTGTTACCTTAATCCTAACTCTTTTCTCTACCTGCTTGTCATCAAATGAGAAAAGAGTACTCATCCATTAAAATGACATAGAAAACTGCCGCTACCTGGGGACCGTCAGGACACGTTTGGAGCTGACGCTGGACGTGACAGCATGCGAATCGTAAGTCGCAAGGCGTCGAGGAGACGGGCCCCTATCACACAAAAAGCTATTGTCCCAACTGATAACGAAGAGGCAAACGCAGGAAATAGCCCCTGGAGATGCTATTAGAGTCCCACAAACCATCAGTAAACGCAGTCGTATAAAATGGAGTAGAGAAATGAACTTAAGTGTAGTCAAATCCTACCTACTCCTAAATTACTGCTGAAATGACCCTCTTCCTTGCTGGAGATATAAACTCCACGTAAAAATTAACAAAATCTACCCTGACTTATCATACTCAGAACAAAATGTAGCTGACCGATTGAGAACTGTACATTTTTTGACAGAAGTTGAAATCGGTGAAGTAAGACGCGAAGTTGGCCGAATACTGCATAACCAGCAGGGTGTAGCGCAGGCACTCGAAGAAGTTGCCATTCCAGAAACAATTGATGAAGACCAACCAAACACGAACAAAGAGATTGAGCAAAAATTCATAGAGAACTGGACCCTTTTTAAAGGCAGCTCTCCTATATCTAGGTCAACAATCCGCAAGCTAAAATTTAAGCGAGAAACTATAAATATAGTGATGATAGTAATGATTCCAATATTACTTAAAAACTGGTATGTTTAAGAGACGAACTCAGACAAAAATTTAATTCTAAGGGCGCGAGACTTAAAAGGTACAATGAAACTATAAAAATGATAACCCAAAATAGAGATTTCACTAGAAATCAAAGAAAGTTTTGAATAAACCAGAAGTAGAATCTAACAATCAAGTTTACCTTGAAAAGTTCCAAAGCTACTGGAAGCATGTCTGGCAGGAACCAGCAGAATTTAATAAAAAGTGCCCAAGCACCGGTATGCCTGAGCCTGACTTAACCCTTGATGATATCCGGAGGTCAGTGAAGACACGGCACAACTGGAAGGCTCTAGGCCCAGACCAGATACAGAACTACTGGTTGAAGATTTTTTCATGTCTACCTCAAACGATCGCGGATTGCTTTAATGAAATTCTTAGGAACCCTACCAGCTTCCCCTCATATCTAACCACTGGAAATACTTTCCTGCTTTTTAAAAAAGGCGACCGAAACGACCCACGAAACTACATACCTATAAAATGCTAACAGCAGTGATGGCTGAGAAGCTATATACCTACTGCACCGCTAATAACATCATTTCCCCAGAACAAAAGGAAAGCAAGCTCTAGGTTGCAAAGAGCAGCTAACCATCGATGTTGTAGTCCTAAAACAAGCTCAAATCAAACGTAGAAACTTGAGCATGTGTTTCATAGATTACAGCAAAGCGTTCGACTCCGTCCCCCACGACTGGTTGAAAAAGGTACTGAAAATCTATAAAATCCATCCACTAATTTGCAGACTACTAGATACTCTAATGGGATACTGGAACACCCAATTACATCTTCGGCAAGGGTTTGTGATGGCATTAAACCCCCTATCGGATTTGTTAAATACAGGTTCTCAAGGGTATCAATTAAGCATGAAACATAACACCAAGCTTTCACATTGATTATTTATGGATGATATAAAACTTTATGCAGAGAACAGAACACATCTACACTCACTAATAAAAACAACCAAACTCTTTAGCAGTGACATCCAAATGTCATTTGGTATGGATAAATGCGCTACAATGAACATCCACAGAGGTAACCGCGAAGTAGACCCTTAATCAATTGAAAGCATTGAGCCACTAAGCCCTGAGAATCTTATAGATACTTAGGAATAGCACAGAATCAAAGCATCAATCATACGGACCTAAAGAAGGAATTTAAAGAAAAGTAGGAGCAAGACTCATCAAACTGCTACCTATTCACCTAAACGCCAAAAACATGATAACTGCTATAAATGCTTGGGCAATCCCGGTTACTAACTCCTTTGAACTGCTGAAGTACACTGACACAGACCTGCTTGAGCTGGATCGAATGACTCTCAGGCTACTCACAAAATTTAGAGTTCACCAATTGGGTGGAATGATTCGTGGATAAATTCGGGCAAAAGAAAGACTATATTCAATTTTTTTCAGGACAGTATACGAAAGACAAAATGTTTAAGTTATGTGTGGAGACGGGATAGATGGCGAGGTACATGTAATGTTTTCATTAAACATAGAATAACGTTTGCGGAGTCAATACATAAACTTATCATTACAATCATAATGAAGAAAGTGGAGAAAACTATCAGGGAGATCGTGATAGTGATTACGAAGAGGATCGTAATGGAGAAAATGATGATGGTCGTCAAGGATTTGAAGAACAAGACGGTTTTGATAATATTGGATACTATGAAGAAAAGGTAAAAAACATGACCTATAGATTTATAAATGTCCGATTTATTGCAAGAAAATTCTTGTTGAGGTTTTACTTTTCTTGTGCGCCTACAAAAGCTTTAAAATAAATATTTCACATAATAAACATTGAATAAGTTATTTGGTAAAAGATTTTTTTTTTAAAAAAAAAAATGTTTTTAAGAAAACTAAATTGTCTAAAATTTGTAACTGTTCTAATTTTAATCATATTAAAAAATATATTAGAAATAATTATAGAGGATACTGATAATAATGAACTTTAACTGACAGTTGTTTATTGCTGAGGCAAATTTTTGTCAAGAGGCTGGCTATTTTTAGACTATTTTATTAAACCTACTATAACACTGTATGCAGTGTTATACAAACAAAGTTGAAGTGTTTTATTAATTAAACCATTAATTGATTTGAATTATAAGTATTTTTAGTAAAATGTGCTGATAATTGTCTTAGGTATTATTCAATTGGGATTATATTACCTTTTTGGTATAGAATTATGTAGGGAATTGGTAGGTAATCAAATATTGATGGCTTGATTGTTCGCTTAATTATATGTTTTTCAGAATCACTCATTGTAAGAAAAGAAAATTGTATAGCTAAGATAAGAGGGACGAGTCATCTTATATGATATGATATGTTGATAATTATCTCATTAACGATGGAGGCTTCTACTTCGTTATACATATTTAATCACAAATTAAACACAATAATCACTTTGTTTTGTATAGCCGTTATTTATTTATATGGTGACCAATGGTTTCAATACAGTAGCTTAACTTTCGGTTTGAAAATGATACGCTGATGTATTGAAACCATTGGTCACCATATCAATAAATAACGGTTATACAAAACAAAGTGATTATTGTGTTTAATTTGTGTTGATAATTATGTTAACTTTTATAGTACACTATTCTGAAATATCGAGTCAATTATTAATTTTTGAATTATGGTTGTGGCTACAAGTTTTAAAGGAAAATTTAGTGTGATACTTTTGATCAAGGTGTTTGCATGTATATAAAATGTGAAAGAAAAATAATTTTAAGACTAATGGAATAGGATAAATACATAATTGGGTTTGTTATGCTGAGGGGATGTACTAATACATTGTCACCTACAATATAATAGTGGATTTTCTGTAGTTGGGATTACGATTATAAATACTATGGACGAAAATATATGTTTAGGGGTGGTGATAATGAATATTTCTGGAAAACACTTTTGCGATTGTCAGAAAACGTTTTGCTAGAAATCTGTTGATTATATAGAGTAGAATTTGAAGGGAAAAATACTTGTAGTCCTTACCTATACCGAGTCAGACTTTTTTGTAAAACTAGAAAAACAATTGCGGACTTTTGGCCTTCGAAGTATCCTCTTTCGCAGTTTGAGATCAATATGGATAGTGGTGGAACGATCACACCAAATAAAGGATTATGATGTAAGATATAAAGCATGAGTTTATTTATTTTTTATGCTAGTTTCGAATTATTTATTCAAAACAGGAATAATTAGAAATTCAAGAATTTCAATGTCTGTGGAGGTATTAGCTAGAGAAGTGGTTGTTTCAAAAGTGATTTGTTCTTGTAGTCTTAATAAGACTCATTTGTTGTAGATTTTACGAAAATATTTTCGTGCTATTTCTAATTATCGGTGAATTTTCTACAACATAAAGGACATATATTTTTATTAAGAAATTAGTTTATTACTGCTAATAGATATTTGTTTTATTTTGTAGTACAACTAATTTATTTGATTTATAAATAGTTTGTTCACAGCATGATACAGCGAAAACCGGGCTGAATTACGCAATATTGTATTGATTGCTGAACGCACAAGCTTGGATCAGGTCGTTATTGGTGACAATCCATTGATGCAAAGAACATCGGATATTGATGAGAACAATGAAGAAAAGAACTAACAGGAAGAGGAAACTGACTTTACACAAAACCGGTGGTGAATTGAGTAGCTATGGGTGGCATGTACGTAAAATAATGAATAATGAAGAAAAAGCAAATCCACCATGCGCAAAATCGGTGGTGGACCGAGTAGCTACCGATACATGAGCATGCCAGAAGATAGCAGGGAAAAGAAGAAGATAACCGATATGCAAAGAACACTAAAGGTGGATTAAGTAGCTACTGGTAGCGTATTCGTTACCACAAACAAGAAGACAGAAGCGAAAAGAGAAAAGAAAAGAACGGGCAAGCCCAAGAAGCTAATCGAGTAGCTCGTAAAAGAAGAGGAATAATACTAAGGGGTGTTATTAACTCTAAATTCTGAGCGGAAAACATAGGTTGGTTTAAATTAAAATTAGTCTAAATGTAAATTGGAATACTTTTGTAAAACAATAAATAAATTTAATGTAAATTATATTGATGTAGCTATCATCCCTATATTTTTCTCGGAAAAAGGCTATTCTTAATAAAAACCAAAAACATAAGCAACCACTAAACAGTAGAAAAAGTGTACAAATCTTACGCCACCTTACCCTGCATAAAAGGAACGACAGACAGAATTGGAAACATTTTAAGAAAATTTGATATACGGACGGTATTCAAACCCGATACAACCATAAAAAATCTCCTTCGAATCCCTAAAGAAAGTCAGGGAGTATACAAAGTGCTGTGCGGAGATTGCAACAAAATTTACATCGGATAAACAAACCGAAAAATCAGTACCCGAAAATTCATCAATTTTCTAACACACGGCGGCCACGGATCACGAATAGATTTTGACAACACCACGCTAATCCCACCAATTAACAATTACAGCGAAAGGATTATCCGAGAAGCAATCGAAATAGAGAAAAATGCTCTTAACATGAACAAAAGAGACGACAGCACCCGATTACCACCTAGCTGGAAATCTACTTTGAAAATTAATCCTAAAAACCCCCAGCTAATGAGGGTAGGCTGGTTATTCACATTTTGGCGAACAGCCTCCAACCGCCGATTTGCAAATTTGTGATGCCGATAAAAGCGGACCAATTACACGCAGCCGAGCAAGAGGGCAAAATACATAAATACAAGGTCCACCCAGCGTATTTTCAGTTTAATTGAATATTTCATGGTATCAACACACTCCTGAAGATGGCGAATGTGAAGTCGCCGAAGCGTCGAGAAAACTCCACGCGGAACAACGCCCGAAAAAACACAAAACCAAATTACACCTGCGAAAACCTAAGATGTAACATGTATATAAACAGGATGTCCCGTTAATGTGGGGAAATGGCTAGACCACAGAATCCTGGTGTCAAAATATGATGATTTAACCCAACATATCCATATCCAAAAGTTTACGGTTAAGCCGAAATTACTACCATAATATAATATATGATTCCAGTTATTAAGGATATAATTGATTGACAGAAAGTATAAAAAACAGTATAAAAAACTAGAACAATTTTTATTGATGCATCCAATAAAAACTAAAAAAATATTGCTTGAAAGTGCATTTGATTTTGTCTCTTAATAATATTTGATATCTTGTACGGTTTTTGCGCAAAAAAATAAAATATGAATATAGAATACTCATTATGCAATCATTAAAAGTAAATCAACTTACTCAATTGAATAAAAATAATATCAATTAATAAAATAAATCAAAACAACATCTAACACTTTGCAAACAATTTCCTTCGTAGAATCCTAATACAAGTAATATATCTGTTTGCACCATATATGAATATATGAATTTATCATAAATTAAAATGACTGGAAAGCTATTTTCCTTAGCCAATGAAATTATTTTGTCTACTTCTGGGGCTCTATCTAAATAGATGAGGATTTAAATTATAGAGAATATTGGAGCTGAAGAGGTAGTAGGTTTCCTAAATATTTGCAATTGAATTTTGTTATTTATATGAAGTAATATAATATCAAGGTAATTAATTTTGTCATCGTTGTCTCTAGATACTGTGAATAGAATTTTTGAGTTAATACTATTAATTGTTTAAAAATTGACATAACTGTACCACTAAAGCACCCAGTGACATCGTCTACGTCTCTAAACCAAAATAAGATTTGTCTTTTTGTATAAAATTATGTGAAGATTTTATCTTTTATGAGGGTAGTGTCCGTTTGGAAATATAATTAGTATATATTAACAAAAATTAACATCTTATTTGTAAATTCGCAAATTTTGGCACTTGTCGCAAGGTGTGACGAGTTTGTTTATCTCAGCTTCATATTCCTCCACCGCCAGTGTATTAAGATACGTAACGTTGCTTTCCTCCCAAAAACTTTTTGAGTTTTATAAACAGATGGTAATCTTAATGAGCTAAGTTTGGACTATAAGGTAGACGGTTGAAAGTTCGTAATGACTGAAGGCCATTCTGAACGCTCTTCATGGGTGCTTTCTCTTCCCAAGTTGTATTGCAACTTGTACATTATATTATTTCCATACACACCCTTTAATTGACGGTGAATATCATAAGGTGGAACATTTCTTGCATCGAGAAATATAATCACAGCCCTAAATTTAAAACTGAACATGTTAGCATACATTTAGCGGCTACTCTATTTTTATACAGGGTGGACCAAAAGTCCGTTTAAATTTGAATCGGTAGCTGCGACTAGCAGTGACGGAGGGGTGTGGCGGAGGGGTTACGAAGAGCAAGAGCGTCCAATGGGAAGTACCATGGCGTCGTTCAGCGATAAACAACGTGCGTTCTGTGTACGCGAGTACTATTGCAACAACGATTCTTTTACTCTAGCGCAACGAAAATTTTGCGCTCAATACAAGATACGGCGTAAAAGTGAAGCTCCATCGATTCAATTAATTCGAAAATGGGTACAGAAGTTCGAGAAGACAGGTTCAACAATGAATCATCCACGATCCGGCTGACCTAGAACATCAAGAGATCCCGAAAACGTCAAGTGTGTAAGAACGTCTATTCGTGAAAATCATGGACAGAACATATTTGATTCGTATTCTTCACAAATATTTACATTTACATCGGTACAAAATCCAAATGGTACAGGAATTAAAGCCTCAAGATCACGCTCACAAATTCCAATTTGCAAACGAAATGTTAGAGAGGTTCACCAGCTTTACCAATATTATTTTCTCAGACGAGGCACACTTCCATCTAAATAGGCATCTGAATAGGCAAAAATGCAGGTATTGAAATGACACTAATCTTAAATTGAAGCATCAAAAACCTCTGAATTCAGCATTGTCAGCAAGAGGCATTATTGGTCCATACTTTTTTGAAGATCGCTGAAGAAATGCTGTCACATTGAATACTGGGCGGTATATAGCCATGCTACAGAACTTTGTTCACCAGCGCTACATGATTTAAATCAACGATCGTAGTTTCAGCAAGATGGTGCAACATGCCATACTTCCAACGACTCATCAATTATTGTTCGCTAAATTTTAGGACAAAAAGTGATATCCAAAAGAGGTGCCATTAACTGACCACCTCGTAACCCGGTCTTCTTTATTTGGGCATACTTTAAAAGTAAAGTTTTCAACAGCAACCCAGTGTCCCTAGAGGAATTAGAGGATAATATTCGAGAGGAACTGCAAAACATTTCACGAAACACTTGTGAGACCGTCATTCAAAATTTCTGCTCCGGGTTGCAGCAGTGTCAAAATAGTCAAGGATCACGTATGGATGATGTAATTAAAAAAAATAGAATCGCCATTTGTGTACTTTAATAATAAATAGAAAGTTTTTATCTCATATTACTAGTTTCTTTTAAATCATCATATGAAATGTAACCGAACTATTGGTCCACCCTGTACTATCCCTTGTATATTTACCATGACAATATCTACTAACAAGATGGAAAAACCGTTAATTGTAATTATAATATAAGCTATATTTATTTTCGTAATTATTTTTCAATAGTGAAAAGAAATATCTTGATCCATTATAAATATAACCCATATAATATAATATATACATTCTGTAACTTTATAATGATTTACTTGTTAAATAATACTATGGTGAGTAATCAGTAGCAATAAATGGGAATTTGGTGACCATTATTGTGTGGTATTTTGTTATCGCGTATCCCTTAATCAGCATTAATTACACATATGGGAGATAATGCGTGGGTTTAATATTATACGTTTCAAAATATAATTACAAGGGCCTTAATTTGAAACTCACGACTTACTTTAAACGTACGATCCGCCAATCCACTAAAGATTTCACGTTAAAACCTAAGTTTGCGGCACTTTTACGGAGCCCTCTCCATTAAACTCCGCCGGGCCCATCAGGTAATTACTTGGCCATTCGCTCTTTTCAGTCCACCTGAACGCTGCACCCTGCAGCGATCCATATTCCGGGATACATTTCATTCCGCGGAGCGGAGGTAAAAGTGCAACAAATCATGATTAAAACACAAATGTGCACGTGCACAGCGGTGTAAAATCGCGCAGGATTTGCACATGCCGTGTCGGCGGAGTGTTGCTGTGTGCACGCATGGGCATATCTCCTTGTAAATAATTTTACAGAAAAGGAAATGCCGGAAAAGCCCACGATGGTCCGGATAAATAAAGGCCGGGCACGTTCGTTGAATTTCTGCGTTTTTTTTTTATTTTCCTCTTTATCCCGCAGTTAAATATTCCATTTTTTATGTGGGCACGAACTATAAAACTGGCGGATTATGGAACCTGTCGTTATAATTTCGCTAATATTTCTTGAATTTACTGCCAATGTATATAACTTATTCGGTTCGGTCCATTGTCGAGAGCAGATCGTTTTTCTAAGCATTCGTCAAGCAAATCGAGCGCGTTTATTTATAGAAGTTTATTGAAAAAAAAATAAATAAAACGATTAATATTTAAGTATTCGGTGTAGTGTAGTTAGATAGTTTGGTGAAGAGAAGAAAAACAAACCGTGTAGGGAGCAGTCGGCTCCCATGGATACTCCGGTTGGGTTTCCTCCGGGAAACCCAGTAGCCGAGACACAAACAGATAAGCAAAATAATTTTTCATTTCCACCGGGCATAATATCCCAGTCCATTAATATACTTAATGATATGTGTATGGATACGTTAGAATCAACTATAGATTTAGATTTAAGCAAAAATAAAACATGTGAAACATCACCTAGCGGAATCACGCCGCACGTAGGTGTTTCTGCAGAGGTCACTTCTTTATCCGCAAATTCAGATATAAATAGATCGATTTATACGGTTAAAAATAGTGATATTTCAAATGTAAATAATAACACTAAACCTAACTATCGTTACGAGGCAAGGGACGTAGGTCCTTTCCAAGTTTATTTGGAAGGAAATAACGCAAATTCGGCTTTTGGAAAGCTACACCCAATGTCAATTGGGAAGTTAATTTTAATAAATCACAGAGATATAGATAATCAAATTATAGAGATTAATGCAATGGGTAGAAATAGGGTAAAAATTGTTTTAAGAACTTTTTCGTCGGCTAACAAATTAATTGAATCAGCATATCTAAAAGAGAAAAATATAACAGCTTACATTCCTCAATTTATGGTACGCCAATTAGGTGTTATAAAGAGCATTGACATTTCAATTTCGGAAAAGGAATTAATTGAATATATACAACCACTCTCAGGAGAACAATTTGAAATTTTGCAAACTAAACGCTTAAACAGACGCAAAACTGTCAATGGAGAAAATATTTACATTCCGACTCAATCAGTGTTAGTTACTTTCAAAGGGCAAAAGCTTCCATCAATGGTAGCTATTTTCCGAGTTGCATGTCCGGTTGAACCATACATTCAAAAGGTTATACAGTGTTTAAAATGTTTGCGATATGGACACATTAGTACACACTGCAAATCTAATAGTAAGCGCACGACGCCGAGGTTTGTCAAAATTTGGCTAAAATAAAGTGTGTGCACATCATAGCTCTACCGATCATTCAATATGTCCCGAATTTTAAAAACAAAAATCTATAAAAAATATTATGAGCAGAGAAAATCTATCATATAGAGATGCGCTCAATAAACATAAAACATCCTTTTCTAATGCGGTGACTAATCAATCTGCTATGAATATAACGGGTGTCCAACAATTATTGCAGTCCCGGGTGGCGTTGGAATCAAAAACGTAGGTCAATGTAAGAATCGACCTACGTTTTTGATTCCAACGCCACCTGGGACTGCAATAATTGTTGGACACCCGTTAGATAGCTTCCCTTCATTAAAATCTAACCAGTTGGGAAGTAAACAAACTCGTCCCGAGATTGAAGTTCCTAAAAAAAAATGCGGAAACCCAAAAAGAACACAGAAATATTATATCAAGTCCTAAAGTTTCTATTCCTAATGGAATAGCATTTAAGAATAATCTCTCCACAGATAAATCAGAAGTATTTTCTATTCCTATTCTGATAAACGAAATCTGTAATGTTGTTATAAATTTAATAAAACATAATCCCGAGACCCCTGACTTTGAATTGGTTATAAAGAATAAAATCGAATTACTTTTAACAAAACAATTAACGCAATACACGACCTAAATATACTTCAATGGAATGCAAGATCTTTAAAAAATAAAAAAGGTTTTTTAGAACATCTGATGTTTGAAAATAAAATAAATCGCAATAAATCCACATATGAAATTCAATTTTTCCGGTTTTAACGTATTCAGAAACGATAACTTAAATGGAAAAACTGGGGCATGTATTATTTTAAAGAATAACATCCCTTATGAACCGTATGATACATATTTTAAAATACCCGGTATAAATTCTATTGGAATATCGATTAATTTTAAAAATAATCAAACAGTAAAATTTATAAGTATCTATTGCAGCCCTAATATTACAATAAACAAACAATCTTGGGAAATGTTCTTCAACAGTATTCAAGGATCATTTCTGGTCGGTGGGGACTTTAACTGTCACCATTTGGCGTGGGGTGATTCTAAGACGGATAATAAGGGCACTAATCTGTTGGAAGTTATTGAAGATAACAATTTTTGTATTTTAAATGATGGATCTCCAACGTTATTGAATCGAATAGACCATGACACTTCTGTAATCGATTTAACAATTGCTTCACCAGATATTGCATTATTGACTTATAACTGGAAACCCCACTCTTGGGTCAGATCATTATGTCATTAATATGTCTATAAACATTAATCCACATGAAAACACTTTTAGAATGAAAAAAATGTATAATTTTAATAGAGCAGATTGGGATAAATACAGCTCTCATATGTACAATTTAACTCAATTATCTACATCAAACCACGATTTAACTTATACACAATTCGTTGAAAACATACATAAAGCTAGTCAGTTATCTATCCGTGTATGTAGGGAACACTCCTAAAAATTCAAAATTTTCCAAGGCTTGGTGGAACTATGACTGTAGGATTGCCAGTGAATAACAGACAGAAGCCCTTCGAATATTTAAAGCAAATCCGATACTAGAAAATTTAACCGAATATAAAAAACGAGTATCCATTGCAAAGAAAGTGATTATCAACAGTAAGAGGCAATCTTTTGTTCAATTCTGCTCTAAACTCAACCGAAATACTCCTATTAACATGATTTGGAAAGAAATAAAAAAATTCAAAACATTTCTTACGAAAATAAACAGCCAAAAGTTGCTGGGAGTTGGTGTGATGAACTTTTAAATAAATTAGCCCCTTCTTTAGTAAGTAATGTTAGATTAAAAAATAATTCCAATACGATCAATCATATTTTAGTTAATAAAATTGAATTGCATGCACTAAATATGAATTTAAAAAGTAAGAAAAGTACAGCGCCAGGCTTAGATGGTATTGCATATTGCATGATCGATAAATTACCGATGAACGCGAAAATACATCTACTCCAAATATTTAATGACATTCTATTAAACGGTAGTATTCCACAAGCATGGATGCAATATAAAGTAATTACATTCTTAAAACCTAATAAAGATCCTAAACTAATATCTTCATATAGACCTATCTCGTTATTTTCGTGCTTACTAAAAAATTTTGAGAAAATAATAAAAAATAGAATAGCCTGGTGGGTAGAATCAAAAGGACTATTCCCTAAAAATCAATATGGTTTTCGTAAGTTCCATTCAACGCAGGATGCAATTGGCACATTAATAACCGATATACAAGTAGCATTTTCTAACAATGAATCTATCACCGCTATTTTTGTAGATATTGAAAGTGGATACGATAGAGTGGATTTATCCTTACTAACAATAAAATTAACTAAACTCGGCTTTCCACCATCTTTAGTTGATTTATTATTTAATTTATTTCATAATAGAAAATTATACTTACATATAAATGATAAAATATTTGGCCCGCAGAACTCAAACATAGGGCTACCACAGGGCAGCATTTTAAGTCCTATTCTATATGCTCTCTTTTTATTTGATTTAGATTTAGTTTTTGAACCCAGTGTTAAAATAATTCAATATGCTGACGATATATGCATTTATACTACTAATAAAAAAATTAACACAAGCTTTGTTTCATTAGAAATGGCTTTAAAAAAATTAAAAAATTATTACTTTGTTAATGGCCTTACAATAAGTAATGAAAAATCCCAACTTTGCACATTCACTCGACAAAGATTTGATGCAGACTCTATAACGCTAGACAATGTAAAATATAATCAAAGTAAATGTGTAAAATTCTTAGGTATTTTTATCGACAGTAAATTGTTATGGAATAAACATATACCGTATCTAATAACAAGGGCCGAAAAAGGTGTTAATATTTTAAGAACAGTATCTTCATGTAAGTGGGGAGCTGATCCAGCAATATCTCTTTTAATATATCGTTCTTACATACGATCCGTAATTGATTATGGATCAATGTATTATGGAAAAGCGAGTAAATGTCATCTTAATAAAATAGACTTACTACAACATAAATGTTTAAGATTATCTTTGGGAGCACTTCGCGGTAGCCCAATCAATTTTTTGCTTGCTGAAGCTAATGAAAGACCACTCCAGATTCGACGAAAACAGATAGGATTGAAGTTTTTAATAAATACAAGATGCAAAGAATCTAAATTATTACATAATGTAAATAATTTACATATTTTAGATCTTACCGAAAGTTACTGGATTGTTAAAAAATCCCCTGTTTTAGTTGATTGTTTTCGATTAATTCAAGATAATGACGTTGCAGTACATAACACCGATAGAAATTTAATTTATTCAATACCCTACGAAATTCTAGTTAAACCCATTAGGGGTCATTATCTAGATATTGCTACTAACAGCTGTAAAGACATAGTTAACGTTTTTTTTTAGATTATGTCAATAATACATGGACCAAACCTTATAAAATATTTACTGATGGGTCTCATAAAAATGGACTCTACGGATGTGCATATTATGACCCCCAAAGGGGTAATAATAAATGTTTTTCATTAAATACGCACATTTCAACTTATACAGAGATCTTTCAAATTATACAAATATAGTAATCTTAACAGATTGTAAAAGTATTGTCGACTTTTATAACAATTTTAAATTTTCCTCAAATCTAAATATAATGCCGATATAATGCAACGTATCTGTACATTTAATAAAAATGTCTCTCTTGCTTGGATTATGGGACACATTGGTGTCACAGGCAACGAAACAGTTGACTCTCTAGCAAAAAATGGATTATACAGCACCAATTATCTTAATTATCCTCTAACATCTACGGAATTATATAATAAATTAAATAAACAACTTAATAAGGAGTTTGATCAGTATATTCAAAATAGAAATGGTCAAAATTTCTACAGAAGTATTGCTCCCATTGCACCGATGTCGCCGTGGTTTATTAAATCTGAAAATGCATCTAAAACATTCATAAAAACTATTTGTTGACTTCGTTCCAATCATGGATTGTGCCCTTTGTATCTGTATAAAATTCGACGCAGAGATGATCCATTTTGTGAGTGTGGTGAGAGAGGAACACTTGAACATATTATTATGAGCTGTATAAAATACAACGAGAAAAGAGAAACTATTTTCAATTCGTTATGTGCAAAATTAATATTACCTTATAACTATATGACAATTTTAGAGTCAAAAAACATGGAGGTTTATACACACATTTTTGAATATCTTCGCTCCATTGGAGTTACTATATAATATAAGTTATGTGCTGAATTTGCATGTGAGTCCTTTGTTTTTATCCCTTTGTGGGTTACCTATTAACCGAGGCTTAGTGTTGTTGTCTAATAAAAATGCCTTGACGAGCCCATAGGCGAGAAGAGTGTTTCCTTAGTTTAACTCCTTGTATAAATGTGGTATGAATGTGATTAATATAAGAAACAAATAAAAGTTAACAAAAAGGGTTACTAAAATAATTATGTTGGCCAATGGTAATTACACCAAGGCCAGGCAAAAGCCAAATAAGAAGAATATAACTTATTCGACAATAGCTGTAAAAATATAGGATATAAATAAACTTTATAAATATTAATAAATAGAAAAAACACGACAATATTTTCGTGTTTTTTCTATTTATTAGTGAATTTTCTACAACGTAAAGGACTTATATATTTTATTATAAATATTAATTATTATAAATATTGGTAAATTTATTATAAATATTAAATAGACATAATTAATAAAGTTTTGTTTATATGTAGATATTTTGCAACAAGAATGAATAGATAAGATAACGTAGGAATTTTAGCGACATATGGGTCAACGTTAACCTCAGTATTATTACATAAATTAACTTATTAGTTGTATTTTATGTATTTCACCAAATTACGTGGCTCATGTGAGAAAATCATAATACATTAGATATTTTGACATAGATATTAATTATGAATATATTACAACTATAACCATCTTCCACAAATTTTTAAATATAGTTTCTAATCAACCAGTTCTTAAGAACCTTTATCGAGAATTACGTTAATACAATTGGAGAGACGATATTGCCATATATACAATGTTCATTAAAAGGATTCGTTTTGTGCCGAACCGGAAGGAAAATAAAATTCCCTAACGAGTATAACTTGGAACAATCGGCCGGCTTCTCTCCTTTTTTTTTTAAATTTGCAGTGGCGAATCATTACATTAATTTAAGTTAAGTCATTATTCCGCATCCGGATCTCGGAGCAATTATCATCATTATTTGATTGTAGGAGTTTCTGCAAAAGTAAAAGTTATCGCGCCGTGCTTTACGGGCGGCGGGCGAGGGCGGCCGGAGGAAACGTGCCGGAGATACGGTGATAAATGGAAGAGAAGCTATTATTGGACTTCATCACGGGATTTCGCGCCCTGTAATGCGAAAGAAACTAGAAATAGAAGAACTCAGATTAGGCTGATCTCTGCCGATAAGGGCGTTGTTGGCGGTGGTGTGTGCAGGAGGGCGCCGGCCGGACCGTAGGGCCCCCACGATGCACGATCCCCAATTACCTTTACGCCGGGACTTCCTTCCTCCTGCACTCCGGGCCCTTATTTGACCCATCTAAGCCACCTTGATCTATGACTGGGGAACTCCTTTTCTAGATAATCGTACTCGGAACTGACTCATCCCTTAATGATATACATAGGTACATACTATTAAACCTACAATCATTGTTTACCATTAATATTACTTATAATCTCCAAACGAATTAGACTGATATAGTGCACAAAATGATTAAATAGGCATTTTGATTATAAATTATTTAAACCATATTAATTTATATTTGATTTTGAACTAGTAACAACAATAATCTTTAGTCATTTCTTGAAAATGAAGAATTCGATTGAATAAATATCACAAGCTTCTTGATATTAAAATTAATGCTACATAATAAAAATACAATGATGTGAAAAATTTACGCATCTAGGAATAGAAAAAAATAATCCATTATATTTATTCATTTATTGAATTAAATATTGAGTTTTAATAGGATATAAGAGGAAATATTTAAAAAAATCCCTGTTAAAAAAAGTTTCAATGCTTTATTCAGATCTGTCTAGAACATAAATACCACCTAAGATTAAGACGCAATAAATTTTCATTTTCACATTGTTTTTACATTGTAAACCTAAAAATTATTAACTAAGGAGTATCATTTACATTTGCGCTTCTAAAACAATTTTGCCATATCTAATCCAAACTGTAAGACATTTTTAGGAAATTCGAGACATTTCTATTACATAGAAATAATACACTATTACTGCTAAAAATGCACTTCAAAGACAACTAAAGATAATTTTCATAGTTATAAAAGCAAAAATACATGGGACAATCACACTTTAAGAGTAAAAGAAATTTTATAGCAAAGACATTACATTTGAAACCACTTCATTATTATATTGAAACCTCATGAAGTTTGTTGAATTTGGTTCTCGTTTATCACGTGGTGAAACATTTTTAATATTAAGGGTGGTTTATAGATGTCCTACATAATGATGTAAAAATCGAAACTAGTCGGAATAAATCGTAAAAATTGTGAAACCAACCAAGTGCCTTTCTATAAACAACCCTTACCTCATGAAGTTTTCTTCTTGGATAATATAAGCCTAGAACATCAGCATATGAAGGATATTTAGTATTATTTTATTGCTATTACATTGATCGGTTCTGCAAGGGAATTTCCAAATTTATGAAAACAGAAAACAAATGGGTTGTAGAAAAACTGTTGGCCTAACTCACATATTTATTCTATTCTTAACTTGAAATATTACTTATTATATTATTGATTATCTAAAAATACTCTAATTCTCCATAAATATTTTTCATTGTTTTAGCATATTCTTTAAACTGACTTAAATTTTTTAGTGCCCCATAGTATTTTTGATATATCTTATTTAATTATTCATAGCCCTACTGATTTTTGACTAACAAATTATGTATTGCCGTAATGTACACTTGATCCATATCGACAAATTATTCATGATTCTAGCATTCTCTTGACCTTCCTTAATACATTATATATTATGTTAGCATACTTTTGACATAAATTAATAAATTATTCAGTGGCCTATTTCCAACAGGTTAATACATAATTGAATTAGTATACTTTTGATATATACTAAATTGTGCATTGACCTAAAATACAAATCGACTAGGATGCACCAGTAAACATAAATTCAATCGAATACGATATGCCACTTGAACTTACACACCTAAGATGGAGGAAGCTTTGGCCAAAAAGGGAGAACAGACTGTACTTTTGGAATAAACTCTCAGAAGAGAGCTTATGGGAGATGTCAAATGTAAAACCCCACTTCGATCCGATAACAGACCCATTAGGAATCCAACATATCCCCGGACCTCCAGCACTGGTCTCCCCCGTGGCCAACCTTCTGATGAACTGGTATGGCCACAGGCCAAGAAGTTTATTTTAGCAGGCCCGTGGGACTTCAATGTTCCCACAAATGTGATAATAATCGAACGACATGCACTCGTATCCGGAAGTAGAAATTTTACGAAATTTTGTTATCAAGAATTGTGCCATTTTAGAGAATCCATTGACGCCCCAAAGGATTTGTTCAACCGGTGGTTGATGGAGAGAAAGGTTATCGATACTGGTTGCGATCCACTCTTGCCAAGCAATTGCTATCCAGAAATCTTGATTTGTATGTACAAGAAGATTATTGATGATATACCGATTAAGTTGGTGAGGCCCAAGTTTACGGGTGATGCCAGAAAGCAGCTGTCGCGATACGCCGAGGCCGCCAAGAAAATTATGGAATCTCGAAATGCCGAAGGGGAGAGCCGGAAGGTGGTGAAGTGGAATGTAAACGAAACTTTTCAGTGGCTGAGGAGAATGGTTGGAGCTGCCTATGATGATTTTCAGGATTGCTTGGGACACTTGAAGCAGCAGTGTCAGCCGCATCTCATGGATGGTTCCAAGGAGACACGCTTGCCATTAACAGTACATATTTGCAAAAGTTGGAGCATTTATATAGACAGAGCTGTTTCGACGATCGAAACTTTGAGCTCTTCACCCCACGAGTCTGGGTCCTGCTGAAAATTTCGCAAAACTATTAATAATTTCCTGTCAGTGTCAATAACAATATTATCGATTTTCATAATACCGTAAATTCGAGAGGATGGCCGTATTTTATTAGCAAAAGACTAGAACTTCATGGGGTCCTGTTTTATAAATGATTCTTGTTGTTGAATATAAGAATTAGAATCTTTGTTAATTTCCACCTTTACAGCATGACGTATTTCTCTGCTAGAAATTGAGTTTGCACCATTTTTGTAATTTTAAATATCTTGACTTAACACGAATGAATCTTCTAGTATTTTGAGAAAACAATGATGGAAATCTAGTCTTTTCTCGATGTTTAATAATAAGGACACTTCTCTTGAACATATCATACAGTTTGGAATACAATAGTGAAACAGCTATAGTAGGATCCTCGGAAGATATAATGCCATCCCAACAACACTCCATATATATGTGATATAATACAGAAAAATTGGCTCGTTTAAAATTAAATTGTGACTAAATTAGACCAAACCAATTATTCTCAATTAAGTACAAGCGAACTAATATTATTAAGAGTAACACTGGAGGATAAAAATTATCTATACATACCTGGATCAGCAAGATTTAACATTTTATAATTAATACTATTTGTATGCAGTATCAGGTCTAAAAGTCCTTTATATGATTTTAATATATTGTTTACTTTGAACAATGTATTAAAAGGAATGAAATTTATTGATGAATCAGTCTGTTGAATCGAGTGGTAGCAGTGTATCATATAATGGTAAAAATGTGGTAAGTTAAAATATTTACGATCAACTGCAAGTAAGCATCCCCCTCCTTTTTTCAAAACTCTGTCAGCCCAAAATACAGAAAAATTACAAGGAAATTATTCAGCATCACATATGCCACGTTTCAGTGGGAGCATACATTTCATTTATTATTGAATAAAGTTTGTGTTTTTTTGCTAGACCCTAAATGTTTTAATAATAAATTTGTAGAGAAAATGTATTGCTGGATGTAGAAAAGCCTTTGTTAAAACAGTAGCTTGGGGATGATTAGAGGCTACGATAGTTTAATTATTCTTTTAATGGTGATATAATTTTGCATGCAATAACTTTAAGTGGTTTCTTTACATGATAGTTTGGTCCCTTTTAAATTGTATATTTCTACCGGATATATTGTATGTACCTTTCAAGATTTTAGCGGCTGTTTCCTTCTTATCGAAGATTAATTATAATGGTCTTTAATTGGATCCGGTCTTTGTTCCAATGCGAAAAAATAATTCAGGGATGGGAAAATTACCAAATGGTTGCAAGATGGCAGCAACTTCTGCAAGATCGTGTTTAGTCCTGTTGCTGATTTCAACTTCATTTGATTCAGGTAGATTATATAACAATAGATTAGATTTTTGACTATTTCTATCACTGATTTCTACGATGGCTTCACTTACAACGGAATCAGAGATTGCTGAGTTCAATAGTGTCAACGCCGTCATATAATTTTTGCACCTTTTCTTTGAATGTTGAATGAAGAAAGTTTTTGCTCAAACGTTGTCACAATATTTTGAATATAATCATTAAATGGCTTAAAATGTTTTTGTAGATCAAACATTTTTTCTAATTGTGAGATTTGTTTCGAAATAAACACATCCGATGAGAGATGAGTCATATAATGTTTGCACCTTTTCTTTGAATGTTGAATGAAGAGAGTTTTTGCTCAAACGTTGTCACAATATTTTGAATATAATCATTAAATGGCTTAAAATGTTTTTGTAGATCAAACATTTTTTCTAATTGTGAGATTTGTTTCGAAATAAACACATCCGATGAGAGATGAGTCATATAATGTTTGCACCTTTTCTTTGAATGTTGAATGAAGAGAGTTTTTGCTCAAACGTTGTCACAATATTTTGAATATAATCATTAAATGGCTTAAAATGTTTTTGTAGATCAAACATTTTTTCTAATTGTGAGATTTGTTTCGAAATAAACACATCCGATGAGAGATCACCGTCAATAGACAATTATGAAGGACACATTTAAAATTATTGCTACGCATTTTCTTCAAACGATTTATTTCGTCTCTAGATAAATCTGCGCATCTGATAGAATCTGGTAGAATACACTTCAGGTACAATGAATTTGGACTAATATTGGTTACAATGATAACAATTATAAAAACTCATTTTAAATTTTATGGAAAGAGTATAGGATAAGCCACAACAAAAAGCTTTACTTTAGTGGGTCCATAATAACCACTTGCTCGATAGACAAAACGACGAAGCACATAAGAATACAAAGGTAATAAAAGAAAACCAAGCAAATCAATTAACTGTAAATATTGAAATATAATTGAGCTAAAATGGGAATATATACATTTTTTAATTAAAAACTCTGTTATGATTTGAAGGGTAAAAAGTAAATGCATTTATTATTACTTATCTAAATTGTCTAAACAATCGGTCTAATAAATGTTGCTTAAAATTAAGT
Source organism: Ontholestes murinus (assembly GCA_963969525.1). Taxonomy (NCBI): domain Eukaryota; kingdom Metazoa; phylum Arthropoda; class Insecta; order Coleoptera; family Staphylinidae; genus Ontholestes; species Ontholestes murinus. Next base: position 28,390,226 of record OZ018394.1, read on the forward strand.
TTACGGTTAAAATAATAGTGCTTTCAGAAATATTTGGGTTTAGTAAAATTTAGGTAAATATCAGGAAAGAACAGTTTAATATGTAATGATTAAAATTTCTCAACACCTTAACATTTTAATTCATGAATTCCCTACTACAGCACCACTATCCCCAATACTTTGCAATATTTATTGCCACTATAGTAGCTATAATACCATTAAATAGTGCAATGAAATAATTCCTACAAAATTTAAACTTTTTATTCTCTTCCACAAAATCACCCCATCATTTCAAAAGATCAAAATCTATCAAATTCGAAATTATATACTCTTGCACCTACAAATCCTGCTTGCTCATAAACTATCCTTCAAACCGCATGCTTTATTCAATAAGAAAAAGTTAAAACCATGGTCTGGCATTTTAGAGCACCAACATTTAAAAATAAAGGCATTTCAACAAAAACTGCGGCTAACATTTACAAATCGATTTGCCGGCTTAATCCTTAATCGAATTTGAAATATTCGCAATTATAATACTTTTCAGATTTCTTTAGATATAATGACAGTTCAAACCCAACGGACATTTTTACAGAAGAGGACTATTTTAACACATTAAAGAAGGGCAAAAATACAGCGACTGGACACGACCTAGTACATAGACATATAGTGAAATCTTTACCACACCATATACACGTTCATATCCTTAATTTCATCTACCAATACCAATAGTTTCCTTCCGAATGGAAACTTGGTATTATCATCTGTATCCCAAAACGTGACCATCCTCCATCCCTAATATCCAGCTACCGTCCCATTACGTTACTTCCCCTCCTAGGTAAACTCTATGAATTACTCCTTAAAACAAAATACTATTCCACGTCCAAGACCGCATCCCGAACTACCAATTTGGCTTCCTTCCAAAACGTTCCACTACCCTCCTTCTTACCATCCTTACCTCAAATATCCAATCAACACACCTTGAAGGAAAATCATCAGTCATCCTACTACTGGATGTTCAAAAAGCCTTCGATTCTATCTGGCATCAAGTTCTGTTGAATAAATGTTACCTCCTCAAAATTCCTTCACACATTATTTTTATCATTAAGCAATTCCTTTCAAACAGATCCCTCAAAGTCAAAATTAACAACTCCTACTCCCCTCCTTTTACACCTGTACAAGGTCTACCTCAAGGATACCCTCTATCTCCACTACTTTACAACATCTTCTGCTTCGACATCTACAACCCTGACCCTCTTCACTTTAATCTCTCAAAATATCTCATCTAATTTGCAGATGACACAGCCCTTATTTCCCATGCACCCTGCGTACCTAAGCTCTGCAATCCCTTCAGCAGCGTATTGACACCCTGGAGCACTGGTTTGTAAAATGGCGAATTAAAATCAATCCCCACAAATCCCAGCTTCTAATTCCCTATCACCGAAAGAACATTCCTACACATAATATCCATATCTCCCACACAATTTTTTCCTCTTCTACGTCCATAAAATACCTAGGCATTACCATTATCCATAATATCCAAGTTAGCGAGCGATCCTCCCTAAGAGCTTTAACCAAAATCCGCCATACTAGCAATCCTTTACATAATCCTTCTAACCAACTCCTATATGACATTACCTCTGTTATTCCCATCAATGAACGCCTATACCTTAGCGAAAAATTTTCCAAAAACAAGACATCCTTTCCCTTTACTGCTTGCGCAGAAATCCTGACCTAATCCCTAAATATAAAACCCCTTGATTGACAACATTCGAATTAATCGAATCACATCATCCATCATCATCATCACCATCAGAGACAGACTAACGAGACATATAAAGACTGCCAAATCCGGGCTGAAAGACCGCTGGTCGATAGCCATTTAACAGACTAATCCACTAACATCATCTACCATACATGTATTATATATATTTTTGTTGTACGTTTGTCTATTAATAAAGATGTTGTATATATATAATACTTTTCAGTGCCACATCCAAGAAACAGAAAAAAAGTATAATTTAAATATTATATATCCTTTTCCAGTTAATTATAAATAATACAGAATTTAACATAAGGCAGTAAAACACAAAATAATTATCATATAATAATTAAAAAACATTTATTTTTTCGGGCTTCAGAAACATACGTTTTTAAAAAGAAAACTCGAAACTGAAAAATTATTTCTTACATCAGTAATTTACATAAATATAGTTATTCAAATAGAAATAAAAATTATTCGACGTCGCACTTTTTACGGATGGAAGGTCTCTCCTATACACACTTTCCCCAAATATATTTTTTACATGTGGAACAAATATTTATGGTCTTATTTTTTTTGCTATATCCAAATTAGCAAGTTTTCCGTCTTTCAGAAATCGTAGTGGAATCTACTCAACTTTTCTCCATCCTTTTTATTTCTCGTTCCTGTAAATCTTGGTATTCAGTGGCAAGTTCCTCTGCCAACTGAAATAAAATTTTTTATCGCGATATCCTTTCTCCGGTTGTTTGAATATATAAAATCCATGCATTTGTAGCGTCTAAATCCAAAATGTTGAACAATATATGGACAGGCCATCTACGAGATTTAGATTTTGTGTTGGATTTTCTAGACATTTGATCCATCATATCCACGTCATATTTAGTATTATTATATAATGTAATAATTTTTTCTGTTTGCTTTTGTATAAGGTGAGAATACAATTATTTGATTTTTAAAGCTGCGTTGAAAACGAGCTATATTGTGTTTCTTTTGTTTTGCAGGTTTGGGTAATTCCCTTTTATTCGCCCGAATAGTTCCTACTAAGTTAATTTTTTTAGATAGCTTTTTTGCTAAAGATGTACTCGTAAAATAATTATCAGTGGTTATATTTCTTCCTCACTCTAGTGAGTTTGAGAACAACAAATTTACTAAGTGGCATTGCTGATGTTCTCATCTGGATCTGGATCGAGCTTGCCAAGAGTGATCAAATCATTGACCAGAGCACCTATTCCTCACTAGACCCGTTGTGCTTTATCTCATAATGTTCCAAATACGGAAATCTATTCACAATATATTTACTCTCAACGTCCGATGCCAACCAGAATTTGATTGTTTGTTGGCCATAATACATATACTTTGCCGAAAATAGCTGTTCATCAACAGTACTATTTGCACTTGGTTTGTAGTAGTTTTGATTATTTTCTATAAATGTATTCCATACCTTCGAGATGTTAGCAAATTTGTCAGTCTGCAAACGCTGGCTCTTATTTAAATCTCTGTAAAACGATTTCTGCGCATTGTTTGTGAAACGAATGCAGGAACCCATTTCTTACTCAACAAATATGAAACGTTCAAATTTCTTGTTTCTAATGCTCCACGTGCATATAAAATTGCAATGAAAGCATCTAAATCTGCTGAAGGTAAACTCCATTCGGATCCTAAAACACGACGTGCTTCTGATTCTTTGCACATTGTTATATGATTCATAATACGCTGCTCAAGTATCAACGAAAATGCACTCCTTACCTTGCTCTTCACAATATTGCGTTTTGTTTATCTCGTTTTCTCTGATATTTCTTTAGAAATAGTAGGAAGCGAGGATCTTCCAGATCCAGAATCGTTGAATTTTCGGCTAAACAGTTCCATCAATTAAAGTCTTAATATTTTGATTGTTCTCTTTATATTCGTCTTCGTAACTAGATAACAATCCCATCCTTTTTAGACTCCTAAGCGTGTTCACAATGCGCTGCTCCTCATTATCCGTGCCGAATAGCTCAGAGTCAGTTTCTAATAGATCATATTTTTTCTTAATTTTCTTCCTTATCTATTTCTTACCATAGTTTGCTTATATTGTTTATTTTTTCCAATAATTTCCTTTGACTTGTCATTTAAGAGCTAAATTTTTGAATTGAATTGAAAAAAATAAATCAAATGAAATTTTCTTGGAAAATTTGTAGTGAGTTTGAGATTTAAATGTAGATAACTTTATAAAATTTCATATATTTTCCAACGGTAGATAACGCCAGTATATGTGATTATCAGGAAGAATGAAAGAATTTAAAAATTTGGTAGCTATATATTATAGAAAAATGCAGCAAGGTTAAGAAAAATGAAATTTTTATAAAAGTCTGAAAAGCGGTTACTTGCATTTGCATTATTGTCATAATTTAATTTACTGTAATTTAATGTGAATGGTTTTGATTTATAACATTTCTTTATTTTGTGTTTAGCGTGTATTTTATTTATTTTAAGTTACAATAATCATTATGATTACTTTATGTTTTTTCTCAACTTAAATTTTAAAAGGTGATACGTTTTGTTCATAATTTTGGAAATATATTTATGTCCTTCAAGTTTATATTTAATTTCTCCGGATGGTCTTAAATCGTCACAATAACAAATCCACTTTTTAACCCAAATGTATCAACTATAGAGTATGTGGACAAAATGATAAGCTAAAGGTTTGACTTGTTCCTTTGAATGAATTTGTTATGAGTTTATTTCATTCGTCAATATTTTCCAAATTATAATAAGTCAATTCTCTGATATACTGGTTGTTTTTTTTGAACCAGAATTGAATTCGATTTTATTTATTGTATGCAAATCATATTTAGACAGTTGCAAAAAGTCACAGTTCCACATGTTACTATCTTGTTATTGTCAGCAGAAATTATGTATTTTCCCATTTTGTAATCAAGGAAATGCTTGAGATGCTTTAATAGTAAGCAAATTATATAAATACTTTACCCCCTGGTTGGTTGGTCCTTTTATATAGGTTTGATGATAAATATACATATATTAGAACAGTAATTAGTGTACAATCTGAAGCATAAGTACAAGTATGGATCAACTATCTTCTGTTAAATATTCCCATCAAATCCGTTTGCTTTCAGTTATTATTAAAACATTCTTTGACGAACTAGGTTAAATCAAAAAGGGTAGATAGCTAATACCGAAGAACAAAATTGAAACGAATCCAAGTTTTAATTCTAGGGCTGAGTCTTTAGTTATTTGGGTTTATTACTGTAATAATCATAAGCGACTTTTTATAGATAGAAATAATTTTATTCAGTTAAGTAATAACCAATGTTCGATGACCTTATGCCATATTTCGGGTAACACATAATGATGCCACGCTCAAAGAACTTCTGGCCTTTCTCAAAAAAAAAACAATTAAGCAACTGCAGTTTGACAACACTGTTTGAATTTGTTTGACGTTCAAAAAGTTTTTTAAAGATCGTAACAAATATGAGTTAGACAACGCAAAATCTGGTGAGTGTGATGGTTGATCCATCCAATACTATACAAGCTCTAGCAACTTTGACCAATCCTGGCACTGGCGCTCTATTAAGCAATCTTTACCATACACAGAACATATGGGCTTGCGTTGCGTTTTCCCCTTTTCTTAAGTAAAACCGCAAAACATCGATATTTCTCAGTTTGCTTACCAATGTTTCAATCACTGCTTTAGTCTTTTTAATAGCAATTGAAATATATCCAGTTTGGTATTTACGTTAAACGATTGAACTAAAGATAGTTGGTTAAAAATACAAGTATAGACATCTATTGGTATGAGCAGAAATGACTTTAGACTCAAACTAATAGAAAATATATAAAGGTTGGTAGTAGTTAGATGAAAAGCACTCATAGTACTGTCCAGCAAATTCATAATAAACAATTAAATGCCAATTTATTTTTCATTATTGTAACTATTTCGTTTTTTTGTAATTTCTGTACACGTTATTTTTTCCAATCATTTATTTGGTATCATTAGGCTAGATTATAACTAATTTATAATAGTAGTAACTAATATTATAAATTAGTTATCAGCTATTGATAATGAGTACATAGTACTTATAATATAAATCTAGTGAAAGAAAAATTCATTGCGAAGAAAATATTACTCAAGAACAAATTTTCTACATGCAATTGCGAATTCATCTTTAATTATTATAATTATAAGTACACCTTCAATAATAATTTTGAGTTATTACATACGTGAAATGAATTAATCCTAGATGTAAATAATTAAGTTGGCTGGAGTTAATAATAGAAGTAATCAAGATTATAAATTCAACCTAGGTTTAAGCATAATTAAAGGAGATTATCCGAATTAGATGCACTGTAAAATCTAGATGTATGTATAAGTTTTATTCAGCCTACGGCTCATAAAATCCATAAGGCGGCGCCGATTATTATCATCTCCACTATTAAGTTTTATAGAGAATTCGTTAGATCCAAATGTGCGCCCTTTGAAGTGATAAAATAATCGGACGGCGGAGGAGGCCCGTAAGGAATCCGGCCATTTGAGTAATTTCAATCCGGATGGTCTAAGTATGATTGCGAGAGTTTGATGTGAAAAGTTGTCGGATATATTTATACCGAGGTATGGTAGCCAGGGTGGGCGAGGAATAAGGGGGGGCTAGAGTAAAGGCCAAAACGAAACGGCTCGGCCGGTAAAGGGAACTCTGTAGGTAGCAGTAGCGCAGGGATAATAGGGATAATGGAGTGGGTGGCTGCACATAGCTTTCATTGCTGATGAGATTGTGATTGCCCTGGTTATCACTAGGCTGGATCTACCAGCCACCTCTGTATATATATACATATATATATATATATATATATATATATACGGGGCTACAGCTTTTGGCCGCAGTGCAGTCCTCCTAGCTGTACACTCCATGCAATCAGCATATTGATACTCTAATCGAATTCCCTGCACATACACCAGATATTCTTAATTTAATATGCTATTCCGTACGCTTATGTTCAACAGTTTTCAAATTCACGATTGTAAATTGAATAAAATATATATAAATACGGAAATTGGGAATGTGCTTAGCATATCATTATGGATGCGAAGCAATTTCTTTAAAGATATTTATGGCATAAACAAAATCGTTTGAGAAGAAGATGCCACAAAGACTTTTTTTTACAAAAAGATTAACACAACAGAGTTTGGTAAAAGCAAAACATTATTGAAAGGGTAATATAAAACTTTATGGTTTTATTTTCTTGTAGGTGATTAAGAAATTCGTTTTCTAATTAAGATAAAAAATGTTTTACAACTGATTAATGAGAATTTAATTAATCTTAATTCTTTTTCATTTTGGAAAATATATTATATATAGGAAAAAGAAAAAGGAAACATTCTTAAATTCATAAAAGCTCACACATATTAAAGTTTACTATCTAGATCAATTTTTACGGAAGATATATACTAAAATCATCAATCAAATTGAATTATTTCTTTTGTTTAAACCCTGTACTATATGACTAACAAAAATTTATACGAACAATAATATGCGAGTGGGAAACTTTACGATGATAACTGAGCGAGATTTTGTGCTGGAACACCATGACAGGGATTATTTATTTAAGGCGAGCACCCGTTTCAACCCCAGCATGAAATAAAACGTTACTGAACTTTGACTTTGGCGTGCAATGGTGCATTTAACATTGAAAACGGTACATGCAACTGTGATATAAAATAAATAATTTAAAGCCCCTCCAAATGTTACACCACACAAATCCGACCGAAATAGATTTATTACCCCGGCAATTTTTGATTAATATTTGAAAATCCTGTTTCACGTTTGATATTGTATTTGCAATTCCATTATCTGTATCGGCGATATTCGAAAACGGACCGTTGGCGCACTTCAACTTCAGCGGCTGTTTAGAAATCAATTAATGATTTATGTTTAGAAATATTTATTTAAAATCCGGACGCAACCCGTTCGTCCGGGGGGGGATGAAAATCATTTTCGAATTAGTCATTCACACACTAATTTATAAATATACACAGACGGGTTATCGCATTAAAATTCCATCATATCTATCTGGCGTGTCAAGTTGATAAATGATGGAGGATTTAATGAATTCAGCTTGGATGTGTGCTGGTGCTAGTAGAAAAAGAAAATGGCGGTGTTTGCAGGTGCAACCGGCTAATCTATATAGTACGTTAAGGAGTCAATAGTTTCTTGGTGTAATTGTTAAAATTAGTCGTCGGGGAAAGGAGTTGTAATTAAATTTTAGTAGTGCATGTGAGGACAGGTGGCGTTCATCGATAAATCTTGCGGGGTCTTGTTAATTTTGTTGAATGGAAAAGTTAGATTGGAGAATGTGTGTGTGTGTATGTGTGTGTGGGGCTTAACTATTCATTTGCGAGTTCCCGTTCGACTTAAAGCAATTTGCTGTGTAATGCAGTTGGGGCTGTTTTATGCAACGCTGTCTGTATGCATTAGAGCCCGCGGGAAGCGTTTCTATCCTCATATTCCCGAAATTTATCGGCGTACTAAGCCTATGATGGGAGTTATAATCGGCTATGATCCTATTATTATACCACCGCAGTCGCCGCACTGCCGCTTTCTACATACTATATAGTACATACTTCACCCACTTTCCTCCTGACAGCGGATGTCGCAATGCAATTTAAATCCAATTGATTTATTGTCATTTCAAGTTCAAAGGCAAATCCTATGACGCTTGAATTCTTTACGTATATTTTTTGATCGTCGAGTAAGTTATTGCATAAGGTGCATAAGAAGAATCCGTTCAATATTTTATTACAGTTGTATTATATTCATATTCAATGTGTAGCTCAGCTTACAGAAGAATAAAGGATCATATACATCACAAATAACGTAATATACCAAATAATTTTAATTATAAAATATATTATTATGCTAAATATAAGGTTTATTTGATTGATGAAGAAAATGGTTGCGATCGTTAATACTTAATAATCCATACTTACACTGAATTGGAAAGTTCACTATGTTTTAACCATAGATAATAATAATAAACATGTTATATAACGTGTAAACCCACTTATACAAATCTAAACAACACAACAGATTCGACGTTTTAGTGCCATTATCAACCGAATTGTAAATTGAAGAATATTTAAATTTATATTAACTATTTTGAGGTGAGGGAATATACCTATTTATAGTTGTTTGCTGATTATCTCGGAAGAACTTATCAGATTAAAAAGTAGCAAAATGCTTAATTTGGTTAAGGAGATTTACTGACTTAGTACCGTTTATATGTGCAAATTCCTAGTCGCCCAGCCTCCAGCGGCAGTATCGCTTAGGCCATTTTGGACTCTTACAATTAGCATGCGTTCGAACCCCAGACAGGGGTATTTTCGTGTTTTTTCTAATTATTAGTGAATTTTCTACAACGTAAAGGACTTATATATTTTTATTCTTAAAATTAATTTAAATACTGATTTGGAAGCTAAAGCTGTACTGAAATGTAATGCTAACGCAACAGATACTATAAATTTCAAAGTGACAGAACTAAGTTGCAATCTGATTATTTAAAGCGACTGAAACAAGAAATGGAATTTCGAAAATCGCACGAAGAAACTGACCTTACTATTAGGTTTAATAATGATCATCCTTATATCACTCGCGTTAATAATTTATCCTCTGATGCTTCAAAAAACTAAAGTGTTACTACCAAAATTGTGGTAGAATCAGAACAAAAATTGATACCCTCTCAATCGCTGTCTCTTGTAGTATGATATTATAGTGATTTCAGAAACATGGCTTTACGAAAACCCTCAAAATAGTCAATTACAGTTTATCAATTATAATATTTTTAGAATTAATCGCACTATCACTGGGGACAGAATGGGAGGTGGTTTGTTAATTGCGATAAATAAATCTTTAAAATCTTCCCTACTTGAGTTCAACAATAATATTGAGCATTTGTTAGTATCTTAACATCAATCAACTCCAATGATGTCAAATCTGAGCTTTTGCTAACCACTTATAATTGTATGATTGATTGTTGAAGCCATGACTTTGTGATACATCTTGATTACGAAATAGGTTTAAGAAATAATAACACTTTGCTAGTATCACGAATTTTTACACTTTTTATTGTGACTAGTTTCGTCCTATTCGGACATTATCAAACGAATACCTAGTAGAGTATTCGTTTGATAATGTCCGAATAGGACGAAACTAGTCACAATAAAACGTGTAAAAATTCGTGATACTAGCAAAGTGTTATTATTTCTTAAACCTATTTCGTACTTATAATTGTACTTTATTTAAAGAATACAATTATATTCCAAATTCTAGAGGCGTATTTTTAGACTTAGTATTTAGTACTATGGCAAATGTTACTGTTTCTTTGGCGGATGATTTACTATTGGCAGAAAGTGATCACCATCGTGCGTATACTTTATCTATTCCCTGGGATAATCCAAAAGCTCTTATTTCCAAAGAAAACATATATCTTTTTTGAAAAGGTGATTATGATTCTCTAAATTACCATTTAAATCTTATTGACTAGAATGCTTTATTTGCATCTTATTCTGACATAAATGATGCTGTCCTTAAATTTTATGATATAATATATGAAGCTTTTGAATTATACATTCCGTCTGTTTGGAAGTCCTATTCATCATCAACTTACCCAAAATGGATGAACACGTTTAATAATCAGGAAGAAAGCAGCTCAGTCAAGTTCGTTCCTGTTGTAGCATTAATATCATTGCGAAATATTAATTTTTAAACAATTTATTGTGTTGTATATATATGGAGTTCAGTGTGTAGTTGAACCATCTAATTATTTCACAAGTAAGTACTTCATTCTTAACTTGTACCTCATTCCTTCATACATAACCTCTACGGCAACGTAGCCGGCGTCGCACCGAATCGTGCGTGAAACAAATTTTAGTGTACCTTAATATCCATCTCACCGTGGCCTTGTTAAACCTGTGCTGTACTATCATAAGTCAACACTACGGGCCCAGTGTTGTGAAGAGAGTGTCCCCTGTATTTTTCCTTTAATTACTTAACCTCTGTCTTATCCTTTGTTAACAATATTATTGTCTTAAACAGTAATTCATATAACTATGTTGTGCTATAGTTGCAAAACCACTGTAACTACCGGTATTAAATGCTTAACTTGCAATGGATTAATGCATAGAAGCTGTATCAAGCGCTATAAAGGATGTATTAATCATATATCAGATATTGCCATTGTTCCTTCATGCCCGTCTTGCAATGGATCCGAGCCGAGCGACACTCAGTCGATGAATGATCCAGCCAGCCCCTCTCCAGAAGTTCATGCGCGTGATATGGATTGCGCACCCCAATGCAAATCTCCAGAATGCTGCGCACTTGCGTCTGAGTTGCGCGCTATGAGGCACGAGATGCAGGCGCTAAGGCAGGAATTAATTGATCTGAAATCCGCGACTCCTCCATCACATATTGCACAGCTAATTACTGACGGAAATAACATATTGCGGTCGGAAATTGATGCATTATTCAAAAATTATTTAAATCAATGTCCATCGTTGTTTGATAATGTAAATGTTGATAAAATACTTCCGTTGCACTCAAACAAAAATAATAATAATAATAGCGTACGTTCTAATGAAAGAGCCTTAGTACCAAATTGTCCAAATATAGCACTTGATGATGCGTCAACCACCTCTGCTGTTGTCGAACCACCAATAATTTCCCCAATTACCGAGTCATTCGTAATGAAAGTCCAGGTGCCCACTTCTAAACCAAAAAAACGTCATGCCGAACCTGTCATTCGTGGAATTGCGGAAAATCTAGATATTCAAGCTGCTCAGCGTCGCACATTCTACCACATTAATAACTGTGCGCCTTACACTACAGTCGATGATATCCGGAAGTTTTTACATAGTAACTTGGGAGTGAGTGATGTTACATGTATACCGCTCACGAAAAATGATGTATATTCATCTTTTAAAGTTGGTGTTGTTACAACTGATTCTGACAGCATATTATCTGCTGAAAAATGGCCGAAAGGTGTGTCAATACGTGTTTTTATCAATCGACGACGTAAAGAAATAACAACTAGGTCAAGTAACGATAATTCAAATAAACGGTCTACTTTTTTACCTCATGCGAGTACCAATCCTGCTCAAGTGATTTAACGTCTGGTGGCAGTACTCAACCCTCATCATCATCTATAACTACTGTGCAAGCGCCTAAGGATCTCTCAAACTTGACCTTGCAGTTATACTACCAAAACGTACGAGGACTGTGTTCCAAATTATTCTTATTAAATACTGCTGTTCCTTTGACTGATCATGCTGTTTTTATTTTTAGTGATACGTGGCTGATAAATTCTATTTCTAATTCTGAATTAGGTTTTAAAGAGTTTAATATCTATCGATGTGATCGTAACTGTATTGCAACATCCAAGTCGCGAGGTGGAGGAGTTCTTATAGCAGTATCAAACAAATATTCTTCATATGAAGTATACAGTCATAACTCTCTTTATGAAGAACTGTATGTCTGTATTCACGTGGCTAGTAGTAAAATTATCCTCGGGGTAGTTTATATACCTCCTAACTCAGACTACTCAATTTATCAAAGTCATTGTGAATACGTAGAATCATTATCACTATCAAATTCTAATACATTATACATGTTTGGTGACTATAACTTGCCCTCTGCTACTTGGATCAATGACGAATATGGTGTTCGAACGGTATCTGGCTGTCCTAAAGTAACCCTGGTATCAAATACGTTCAGCTTTATTAACTCACACCAATGTAATACAATACGTAATACTCATAGTGTCATTCTAGACATAGTTTTTGCACCATCTAATTGTTCAGATTTATTACATCTCTCAGAATCGATGACTCCAATTCTACCATGTGATGCTCACCACCCTCCCTTAGATTTAACCTTGCAGTTTGGCAATTCATCTGTGAACGCATGGCTCGATAATGAAGAACTAGCTTATGACTTTAAGCATGCGGATTACACATCCCTAAATGATGCGTACCTCAATATAAGATGGGATGCTATTTTCGAAGGTTGTAACATTAATGAAGCTTGCCATCGCTTTTACTCTATAGTTTTTGATAATTTAGACCTTTACATACCGAAAAGAAGTATGACCCGTAAGAAAACATACACTTTTCCAAAATGGTTCAGTAGGGAACTGAAACAATTAGTATTTTTAAAGAAGAAACTCCATAGAGCTTATAAATCATCTCGATGCCCCTCGGATTATTCGAAATTCAGTCGAATTCGTGATAAATGCAAAAAAACTAGCTAATGATTGTTATTTAAACCACATACAATCGGTTGAAGGTTCCATCAAAAATAATCCAAAAGCTTTTTGGGGCTATGTTAAATCCAAGCGCTCATGTGATCAAATACCGACGACTTTTAGTCATGGAGATTCATTGACCACTGGCACGGAAGATGTAGCGAACCACTTTGCTCAATTTTTTGGATCTGTTTACCGCCCATCGAATAACACAGGCCAGCCCTCTATTAGTAGTAATCTTTTAATTGACAACTCTTATATAAACGAAAACACTCCGCCTGCCTTAAAATATCGGATGTATTGAGTGAACTTATGTCATTAAAAGCCAATAACTCTCCAGGCCCAGACGGTTTACCTGCTTCCCTTCTTAAGAACTGTGCATTTGCACTTAGTCGTCCTTTATGGCTCTTATTTAATATGTCTCTTGTTACAGGAAGTTTTCCCGATTTTGGAAGAGTGCTTTTATAAATCCAATACACAAATCCGGTGTCAAAAATCATGTAGAAAACTATAGGCCCGTATCTATGTTATCAGTGATACCTAAGATTTTTGAAAAAATGCTTTGCATTTATCCAACAATGATGTTAGAATCGTCAATTTCAACGTGCCAACATGGTTTTAGAACTGGCAAATCGACAGCAACTAATCTCTTAGTGTATGAATCATACATTATGGATGCCTTCGCAGGGAGAAGTCAGGTAGATTTTATCTATACTGACTTCTCGAAGGCATTTGACACTGTCGATCATACACTTTTAATTAATAAATTACGCGGTTTTGAAGTTAATGGCACTCTCTAACGTTGAGATTCAATCATATTTATCCGATAGAACTCAAATTGTTCGAATTGGTCAAAGTCTATCGCATCCTATTGACGTTACTTCTGGTGTTCCCCAAGGGTCCCACCTAGGTCCCTTGTTATTTAACATTTTTATAAATGATTCGGTAACCTGCTTTTCCAACGCGAGATGTTTAATGTTTGCTGACGATATGAAGATATTTATGAAAATCCGATCGATGGAGGATGCTAGGATATTTCAAAATGAGCTACACTCGTTTGGTGTTTGGTGCCGAGATAACAAGCTCTTTCCAAATTTAAAAAAGTGTAAATTAATTACTTTCACCAGTTGGGCATCCACTATAAGAAAAGATTATGTTTTGCTGGGCGAAGAATTGTCAAGGGTTGAATCCATAAAAGATCTAGGCATTGTATTCGATTCTAATTTAACGTTCACCACACATATTAACAACATAGTGGCTAAATCTTACCAACTCTTAGGATTCATTAAACGTCACGCGAAAGATTTTCAGGATTATCGCACAATAATCCTTTTATTCAATGCCCTTGTTCGGCCACATCTTGAGTATTGTTCACATGTATGGTCTCCCTTCACTAGTGTAAGCAAGGAAAGTATCGAACAAGTTAAAAAAAATCGTGCGTTTTTTAGCATTTAAGTGCAACTTAGTTGCCAGTTACACTGACTTATTATCAATTTTTAATATTGTAAGCCTGGATACTCGTCGCGTAAATGCAGATATAATACTTGTTTACAAATTGCTTAATGGTATTATTGACTGTCCCGATCTGCTCAGTCTGATAGGTTTACATGTTCCTTCTCGTTCCCTGCGTGGTAATATTACCTTCCACATACCTTTTCAAAGAACAAATTATGCTCAGTACTCTGTGGCTACAAGAATTTTAAGACACGCCAACTTCACACATCCGGAGTTTGATTTTTTTGCGGATTCGCTCAACAAATTACGTAGGTTGCTAAAATAAATTTTTAATCTGTTTTGTAATTGTCTTGAATTTTATATATGTTTATTTAATTTTGTCTTAAGTATTTATTAGTGTATATATGTAATTTAATATTTTAATAGCAATTGTATTTTATGTATTTCTGAAATGGCTTCCGTTAAATAAATAAAATAAATAAAAATAAATAAATAAACAAACATCTTCAGCTCATGTTTATATTCAATTTTCAACGTTAAGGTGCTAGTGTAAGAATTTGTCACGACAATTGCATACTAAATATATCTAACGCGTTCAATGCAGCATAAAAGCTAATCCCAAATTGTTTTGTAACTATGTGAGGGAATTTAAATCAAATAAAATTATTCCTACAATACTAAAAAATGACTCCGAGCAAGCTGAGAATGACGGGGAAATAGTGCAGATGTTTTCAAACTTTTTTTTTCAGTATACGTATATGACATCGTAGTATCTCAACAATTAAGGATGGATTCCAATATAATAACTGTCAAGGACACATCGCTAGCATTTACACTGTCTGACCTAAAAGAAAGTGATACGTGTGGTCCTGATGGCATTCCCAGTTCTTTTCTTAAAAAATGTGCTTTTTCTATTGCGCTTCCGATTTTTTTCATCTTTAAAAAACCCTTAAAATGCGGAGAATTTCCATCGATTTGGAAACAATCATTTATAACACCAATTCATAAGTCTGGAGCAGTTGATTAATTAGACAATTACCGAGGTGTGTGCATAAACTATTAGATAAAATAGTTACTAAACAACTAGCGTGGATGTCTCGTAATGTTATTAATTTAAGTCAACATGGATTTGTTTCTAAAATGTCCACTTGTACCAATATAGTAGAATATCAGCAATTTTTGTCAAGCGCTTTGGATAAAAGGATGCAAGTTGACAGTATATACACTGACTTCTCTAAAGCGTTTGACAAAGTTCAGCATTCTACATTATTGGTTCAAAAATACTACACTCAGTTGGATAAAGTCATTTTTAGAGAATCATTCTCAGCAAGTGAAATTTGGTCATTTCGTGTCTGAAAGTATAGTTTTTTCATCTGGTGTTCCTCAGGGATCACACTTCGGTCCTATTTTATTCATTATTTTTACTAACGATATTCATAATGTTGCGAGGCATAGCAATTTACTTATGTACGCGAATGGCCCTAAATTATATAAATCAATTAAGTCTATGAGTGATTGTGTTGATTTGCAGGATGATTTGAATCGTATTTGTACCTGGTGTGACATCAACAAATTGAAATTAAATGTCAAAAAGTGTTTTTCGTTAAGCTTTTCAAGATCTAAATCAGTCATAAATTATACCTATAATATCAATCTTAATAATCTTGATACTAGGGATATAGTTAAGGTTCTTGGTGTTACTTTCGATAGTCGTTTAACATTTAATTTGCATATTTCAAATATTATTCAGAAAGCGTTTCGTTGTTGGGGATTCATTTGACACATCCCAGAAAATTTAAATATTGGTTGTTTAAAAATATTATATTATGCATTTGTTAGATGCCATTTGTAATATGCTGCAGTCGTGTGGTCACCTTACACTAAGTCTAACTGTGATAAGATTGAAAGAATACAATTTTTTTTGCGGTGTGTTGAATTTAAGATGGGAATAACCCATGTTCAAGGGAACTACGATTTTATGATGTCTTGTTTGTCAATCCGGTCGCTCGAGTGTCGACAAATAAATTTGGATGTTTATTTCATTCACAAACTTATTAATTATAGTATAGATTGCGAGCCATTATTAGGGTACTTAGACTTTTATTCAAGTAGCTCTAGTCGTAATCTGGGTGCTGTACCATTGTTCAGGATTCAGACATGTCTCACAAATTATTCATATTATAATATACCTATTTACTAGAGCAATGAGACATGTAAATTATTTTAGCCAATTCTCTTGCTTTAGTATTTTTGATACCAATTTCAATAAATTCAAATATGATATGATTAAGTATCTTAGTTAGCTTGCGCTTATTATCAACCATGTGTATTATGTTGTGTTCATTAATTTGTATTTAAATATTAGTTTTAAGTTAATTTGTAATGTTTATTTCTCCATTGTATTTTGTATGTTGATACAAACCGGAAAAAAAAATAGCTCAAATATAAAATTATTATGATAGATATTCCAAAAAATTTTGGAGTGTCGCTTAAAAGAAGAACCTAAAGTCATTTTAAAATCCAATTTTTGCTTTGATACTTATTTAAATTAAATTTGAATTTCCAATTTTTAGATATTCAAAAGATAAGATAAGAGCTGAATAAGTTTTGAAATCCAACGTTAGTTTTAATATTTACGTCTATAAAATTAAATAGTTTTAGATTTTTCAATATTTTGATATTTTGAAGTAACCTAGTTTGGATACCTTTGGTTGCACTTAACTTTGAGCGGAACATACAAGTTAAAGGAGTATTGTAAGATGCTTATAATACTTTAAAAAAATAATACATAAATTAATGATGTACGTGTTTCAAATTTACTCAGCAAGAATCGCAGACGAAGTTCTCAGGTTTCCAATGTTCTTCCACTCAAACCCACATCCATCTACTGTCCAGTAAGCCATGCTGACAGCTTCTAAAACTTAATTTAGAACACATTGAAACAAATATGCTAGTTTTGTTCAATTTTGGAAAATGTATTTTAAATTAGTCAACTAAAAAAAGGAAATTTGAATTTTTAATTGTTTAATTTGTTAATTGTGTCATGTAAAAAGTGTTATGTTGAATTCTAAATTTAGGCTCGACAGTGAGTTTAGTTAAAAAAGTCGGAAAATGGGAACAACCTCCCTTTTTTATAATATAGATATTTAAAAATATTGCCGAGTGACAGGTAGGAGACCCAAACAAATTTTTAAATTCAATTTTTGGTTGGGATGGATGTCGATAAAATGGGAAAAAACAGAGAAATCTCGGTTTTACAATTTTTAGATATTCAAAAAGATTGTGGAGTGCCGAGTAACAAATTCCAAAAAGTTTTAATTTGTTTCGACATATTATTTGTATAAAATCAAATGAAAGAAATTCATTTTTCCATTTTTGAGATATTTTAAATAACTTTAGAGTACTAAGAAAAAAAGTATAAATTTAAAATCCAACGTCCGGTTTCATATTTTAGTTAATTCAACAAAAACATTTTCAAATTTTAGATATTTTGGAAGATTTTAGAATGCTCAATTCATTCGTAGTTTTGATAAAAAACAAAGAAAAAAAACTCGATTTTTCATTTTTTTATATTTAAAAGGATTTTAGAAAGGAACTATAAGAAAGTATATAATTTATCGCTAGGTTAGATATGCTTGTCGATAAAACTAAACATGAAAAAATTAGATTTTTCACATACTGAATAGAAATACCTTATATTTATACTCAGCTAGGAACTTGATGCACTGCAAGCGTAGTATTTTCACATTTGTACAAACAACTATTGAACGTCCTAGGTTGTGATATTTTGAAAGATTTTAGAGTGCCTATAGGAATTTTTTAGATCTAACATCTTATTTGTTAGTTATATTGATAGATATTTGAAAAGGATTTTTAAGCTTGAAATACTAGGAATCTAGACGACATTTAGTTTATAAGCAACTGAAAACAGAGAAGGCATAAAAAAATTTTTTGATTCACCTAAGAGTCAAGGTAAAATTTATGGCCGAGGGTGAGCCAAGAAGGTAAAAAGAAATCCTAGTCCGGAAAGTCCAAAAAAGCCTACCCGTCACCCCTACTTCCGAGAAGGAAGTAGCAGAATGAAAACTGAAGTCGTCGAAGGCCAAAAAGGCGACCAACAGGGCGAGGACAGAGAAGGCTGCTCCGTAAGCCATGGCAAAGAAACCGTCTCCAAAAATAGAAGCAGTCGACGACCACTATTATTATTTTTAGTGTGGGAACATTACAACAGTAGAACCTAGGGTGAAATCGCTCCAGTCACTCGACTCCTTTGACAAAGATGAGAATTTTGCCGGGAATCAGGCCTCTCAGATCGCCCGATTTTGGTCATGATGTCTCCAGATATGCTCTGCCGACTCCAATTCCTCGGTGCACCCTCTGCAGTTGGATTTTTCAGCGACTTTTAATACAAAGAGGTGTTTCCTACTGACTGTTCAGTTAAGATACCCTTCAGGGATATTAGCTTTGACGTGAATAGATTAAAACAAACCTGGGCAACTTTAGCGATGAGTGCGTATTGTGTTTCTGAAGTGAGCACAAGTGGAGACGTCCTTGTACCTGCATTTTTATTTTGCTAGTCATGTCTTCTATTATGTTTTAGAGAATCCGCCCTATCGTTCCCATTAGTGTTTTTCCCATGATAGGGCAATTTTGTTATTTACAGATGCCACCTCCAGTCCCATAACACGTTCATTTGCCAGTTTTTTTGAGTACTAACTATGATTGTAGAGTGTTCCTTCAAGGGTATTTTTAGTTTCAAATTCAATTTGGCACAATATACCTTCGCTTATTCCTTTATTGGTTTTTGTTCCATCTGTGACCATATGTATAGCAGCTTCAGGAGCTTCAGAGTTTTATGACCTGTAGTGTCTTTCGAAATAGTATCCCGGAGTAACATGCCGCCTACATTTCCCTAGAAGAAAACCTCTCTGAGTTGCTCTTCAAAGGGTTGTCCCATGCCTACTCCGCTCGTCTTTGAACATCATAGGCCATTGTCTCTTAGTCTTATTGCTGTAGTTAGGGCCACCTACTGATGCTCATCGTGCCAGTAATTCCCAAACATGTTAGACGTTCAATGTGCTGTAGCTTACTTATTGCAGTTTTGAGCTTAATCCTAGGCCACCATACAACTGTATGTTGCATATGTTAGGGCCGGTGGTACAACGCCAGTGTCTTTTCTGGGTGATCCTATATTTAGTTTAGATAACACTCTTCCTTCTGGACATACGGGTCATCCTTGCTTTGGAGATTTTGTTTTTACTTCTTTTGGATGATGATCTAGCATTGTTGTAGATCATTGGGATTGATCTACAACACTGCTAGATTATATAATTGGGAACCCAGATTCATTTAGTTTCTTTGGAAAGTCGTCTGTCACGATGTTCTACAGGAGAGTAGAATGCACAGCCACGGTTCATTCTTGCCCTGGATACTTAGAACAGCTCTTTTGCTTAGGATCTGTTTTATCCACTCACTAAGTGCCACTGGAGTGCCGATCATTGAGAGAGCCTAGTGCCGACAGTTTATTTACTAACCTTTTCAATACGAGTAAACAAAAAGTGGCATGCTGATTCAGTTTAGAAGATTCGGTTTTAGAATATGGTCCCTGATGTACCGATCGATAAGCTTCTCAAAGTATATCTGTCTAAATGATTTGGAATGCTGTAGACTTCGTTGTCTGGTTTAGGAACGAATACTCCCTTAACTTTTCTCCAGTTCCCATATAAGTAGGGTTAGATGACATCCATCCTTTCCTGGAGACTTAAATTGTAAAAATGTTTGAATAGCCAGTTTACCCTGGGTCCTGTTATTATTTTGGGGGGTATGGTCCAATGTTCTTTTGAAGAAGTATAAATGTCCTGCTGGTTTTCCCATGTCCTCCATGTTTTTGCAGTAGGGAAAATAAGTTTTAAATAAAACATCCATTGACTAAACAACATTGTCAGTGAAATTGCCATCCTCTGTTTTCATTATTTCAGACTGTAGCGTTGTGTCCTTGGAGAGAACAATTTCAGCCTTGTGGCTTTGGTGATGTGGACTTAATTTGTTCACAAAACTTTCTCCAGGATTCCCTCTGCCGTTGCCTTACTTTCTTTTTGTAGAGTCGATTTTTCTTTTTTAATATTTTTATATCTTTATGTTGAAAAAAATAAAAAAAGACTGCACATAAATAGATTATTATTTAGATATTTGAATATATTTTGGAATGCCAAGAGAGAAGTTTAGAAGAATCACAACAAAGGCTATTTCTATCTTTCAATTTTTATTTAAAAATATACTGTCGAGTAAAAAAACTTGATGAATTTTTAAAATCCAAATTAGTTTCGATAGTTATGTAAAAATGAAAATATAACCAACTCAGTTTTTTTATAAATAAATATATCAATATATAAGATTATTTTGTACGAAGTAGAAAACTGAAATGGAATGTTTGGTTCCAACAATGTCGTTAAATTTGGAAAAACAAACAAAACCTGATTTCACAATTTTTAGATATTCAAAAATATTAGAGTACTGAATAACAAACTCCAAGAAGTTTTGATATTAACGTCTGATTCGATATTTATGTGGATAAAATCAAAAGAAAGAAACTCGATTCTCCAATTTTAAAATTATCTTAAATATCAGGAAATAAATTTTTAAATCTTACGTTAGGTTTTATATTTTATAATGCGATTTTTATATTTTTATTAGTGATGTTTTTGTTGATAGGCCCTTTATCTATCGAGTCAAACTATATTTTATTGTCGAACATTGAATTTACATAAAAAATGCCTAAGTAGTATAAGGAGATAAATTTTAGCGAAATACCGATTTTTATGAGTGATAGTGATAGCTTATTTATAGTTAAACTAAAAACCAATATTTTTAGGTGCAATTAAAAAGCTGGTACGATAAAATGTTACTCTATTGAAAATTCAAATCAAATTAAAAAAAATGCTAAACAAGAAGAAACAGTGATAACATTGAAAAAATAGACACAATACAGATCACTATTGTAATAGATATTATTTACAGGAGTTTTTATTATTAGTAATATGTAAGAGGATCTGCATAATTAAGTAATTTAAACCATTGAAGTTAAGGAAATCTACAACAAAAAGATAATCTTGCATATTCAAAGCTGTAAAAATGCATTACATATGTTTACTTATAAATAGTAACATTCCTGTTATTGTTCTTGAAGTTTCTCCTTGGTTACACATGTCGAATAAAAATGAAAACACATTTTTTAACTTTGTATAAAAGTTTTAATTTATCGTTTTTGAAACGTCAATGTTAAATAATAAGTTTTAGTTAGAAGGTTAATTAAATACTTGGTTTTATTTCACTAACCTTCTAATTAACATAAAAATATTTCACCAGGTGTTAAGTGGTAAAAAAGTTGTATATTAACATGGTTAAAAAAGTGTGTTTTTATTATTTATTTTTTTGTTCATTTTGGGAAATGTTCATCACTAAAATTAAATTCGACTTCAATTGTAAACTTTAAATTTAAGTTTGGTTATTTTACAGTTTAACCTTTATCTACTTTTATTAGACGTCTTGAAATTTATAATTTTGATGTAAGTACACAAAACAGACCAATTATTAAGACCTTTTAAGATATGATATTGCACATTAAAGCCAAATATTTATAAGATCTAAAAGTGTTAAACATCAAAAAATGTTAAAGTTTATCTAGAAAAGAAAGGCGATATGAATGAAAATCATGATAGAAATATTAATGGAATTATAAGTACAACAATACAAATCTTAAGAATAGAATAGAAAAAATAACTCAGTAACCTATGTTTAATCCATAACTTTTTTTTAATTTAGGGAAAGATTTAAATAAATAAATTTAGATTACCACATACGCACGAAATATATTACTCAGCAAAGTAATAGCTGATATACAAAATTTACATATCTTATTTACCTCACTTATTACTAAACACTGCTTTAAAGTTTAAACCATCCTAATTAAAATAATTGCATTAGGGTCGCCTAATTAATCTCGTCGCAGGCTAACAGTATTGCATATCCTATTAGCAAAACGTACGAATGAAACTTTCGCAAATAAGAAACTCCGGTTCGTTATTTGTCCAGAAATGCTAGGAGAATAAATAAAGTTTCTAGTTTATCAAAGAGCAGTTATTTTGTGTAATCCTCAATTTTCCCCGTGCGCCCCACTTCAACTTCAATTCCGCCCAATTTTCTTGCCAAACAAGTTTGTAAAATGAAATTTTCCTGCAAGGTTGACAAGTCATCTAATCGCAGCAAAGGCGCACTCTTTCCTCTACATGCGAACAATTTCTCCTTTTTTTCTGTTCTATTAGGAAAGCTTCCTTTATTTCTTTCAATTTTCTCTTCATTCTATGTCAACGTCTCCCGAGACCGGATTCAGCCAGCGCGTACCCCCATATTCTGCTCCTGCCGCCGCCGCCGCTGCTCCTGCAACCCTTAATAATTATTCCTGTGTACACTGCGAGAGGATTCGACGTTTCGTTGAGTTCCAGTGACAATTCCTGCGACGCCGTCTCCATTATAGATCCGAGCTAGGTTCAATTCTTCAGATGCGATTATTCTGGAACAAATATTGCTTTTAGAGATATTTTCAAATGTTCGTTTCTATAACTTATTTATGATTATGATATTTAAGAAAGGTAATGTATGGTTGAGTGATTTATATTTACTATTTAAAATGTACATCAATTTTAAATGATATAATTTTTTTGTTGTATGTTATTATTACTAAAATTTGAATTTCCTCTACAGGTCTTATATAGGATATTTGATATACAGGGTGAGTCGGGAGGAGCGCACCAAACTCTAGGAGTCTATTATACACGTGAAAATAATGTAAAAAAACTCATTTGTTCTTATCCGATTTTCATTTGTTTTCAAGTTATGGCGTAATTAAAAATGTTCATCTAGCTTTCCACTTCTATCTGAATTTTAACATTATCAAAGTATGCCATGTTCGAGGCTTATAAACATTTGATAATTCTGACGTTTTGATGAACTGTCAGTACGGTGAACAGTAACTGAACGTTTAAGTTCGAATTAATGTGATTGTTAGTGTTGCAAAATGCCACATACTTATTCAAATTTAGAATATGCAAACATGGTGTTTGTATATGGTTTCTGTAATGGAAATGCTACAGCTGCTGTTGAAGAATATCGTGAACGTTTTCCACACCAAAGACATCCTGATAAAAACATATTTATTAGGGTTTTCAACAAATTGTGCGAGACTGGTAAGCTTCCCAGTGCTAACATAACATCTGAGCGCGCTACTCGACAAGATTTTGTAGAAGTAGAAAATATTCTGCATCTAGTAGAAGAAGATGCAACTACTAGCTCACGGAGAATTGCCACTCAATTGGCAATTCCACAAAAAAGAGTGATGAACACGCTACACGAGCAAGGCTTATATCCTTATCACGTTCAGAGAGTACAGCACCTACAACCAGGGGATTACGCTAACCGTACGGAATTTTGTCGGTGGATAAATAATAATCATCGTAATGTATCGAGTATACTCTTTACGGATGAAGCTACATTTACCCGTGATGGCATTAACAACACTCGTAACTCTCATGTATGGTCTGATGAAAATCCCCACGCAACAGTCGAAAGCAATTTTCAACATCGGTTTTCTGTAAACATGTGGTGTGGTATGGTTGACAGTTATTTAATCGGCCCTACCATTTTGGAGAATCGTCTCACAGGAGGCAACTACCTCAACTTTTTACAAAATGAATTACAAGGCCTGCTAGAAGATGTTCCTATAAATATTAGAATGCAGATGTACTATCAGCACGATGGAGCTCCTGCACATGTCGCTCGTCAAGTCAAGCAACATTTGGACGAACGTTTTCTAGGGCGTTGGATTGGTCGTGGAGGTCCTATTAATTGGCCTGCAAGATCTCCAGACCTCACACCACTAGATTTTTGTTTATGGGGCTGGATGAAAAAGGAAGTCTACAAAATAAAAGTGGACACACGGGAATCACTAATTAGACGAATTGAGAATACTGCAGCCCATATAAAAGAAGAAAGAAATGAATCAATTGGGAGAGCAACAAACGCTCTTCGTAAACGAAGCAGTAAATGTTTAGAAGTCAATGGCGGAATTTTTGAACATTTGTTGAAAGAACGCTATGATTAAGAATTTTTTTTTGTATAATAACTTGTTTATTTGTTAATATGCTATAACTTGAAAACAAATAAAAATCGGATAAGAACAAATGAGTTTTTTTACATTATTTTCACGTGTATAATACACTCCTAGAGTTTGGTGCGCTCCTCCCGACTCACCCTGTATTATCACATATTTGTAATCATAAAATATGTCCAATATATAATATTATTTACCTAATATAATTTTTTAAAGTAGCACCTTAATAGCCATGCTAATAGACAGAGATCAATTCTCGGATTCTATAATCCTAGATTAATCGCTATTTATTGCCGTGTCTAAGATTATTTGTACACTTGATCCGGTATTATACCGACTATTGGACGCGTTTTATCCCGATCCGCGAATTACTCCTCAATGGATTAATTCGGGACTATTAGTACGGCTGTAAGTGAAAGGCTACAATTTAAATACATATTTGTGTAGTAGCTTTCTTCTAAATGAATTGCCTAAAAATTCTTAAACCTTGAAGAGAAATTAAAAAACATAAATGGCAAAAAAAAATAGTTAAAAAGCAAGAAAAATTTTTTTGTAATTTAACGAATAGTTACTTGAAATTTATCGGTAGGATTTTTTTTTTTTTAATTTCACTATGATACAACTAGAAATTAGGGGTTTCAAAAGAATTTAGAAAACGAGACGCTTGATAATGGATAATCAGCAGATTTTGCAGTCTAGACGTATAGGACAAGCAATTATACTTTTAATAAACAAATGCCTAAATGTACATTTTCAATTTCAATTACAAGAGTAATATAATATGCTGGAATGTTCGACTATGGTTTTGATTTGGTCGCATCAAGTTCGGTGGGCCGGCCAGAACGTTGTTCTTAACTTAAGCCGATTTTATTGAAATATTACAAGCTGTCGCACTTTCTGGATTTAATTTTTTGATTTATAAAACAAATTTTGAAACTGCACGTGTAACATTAAATTGTTTGTAGATGTATGTCTCAAAATCATTATAATAATTATATAATTTGTTATTGGTTGTGTATTTCTAATCTCCCTCAATAAATTATTCATTATGTTAGTTAGCGTACTCTTGACCTACCTTAATAAAGCATGTATTGTCATAGGTAACGTACTCCTGACCTACCCTAAGACATTATTGATGGTGGCAGGTAGCGTACTCTTGGCCTACGGTAACAAACGCAGAAATACGGTAGGTCAGAGGTGAATGACCTCCGCGGTGATTCAATTGTGGTAGGTCAAGAGTACGCAACCTCGCACCATAAATACAACGTTAGGGTAGGTCAAGGGTACGCGATCTAGCACAAATCATTGGTTATTTGGGTAGGTCGGGAGTACGCTAGCAACGATTTTAATTTATTGTATTTTATATTAGATTATATAACAAATTTAACACGGTATATACTTTCTTCATTGCACTCTTGATGAAACGAAATTATAATATTAGGTAATTTCAAATTAAAACACTTGTTTAGTTTCATAGTGTAATATTCAGTTTCCTGACACGTGTTTCGGTCAATGACGACCATTCTCAAAGGAATTACAAACTAATTAAAAAGAAGATGTTACAATGTATATATATATTATGGGGTTAATTGAGAGATTAAGAGATTCGAACTTGTTAATAGTTCGTTCTGGTTGTTTAGGAGATTACCATTCCTAATTGCTCTCTTAATCTCCAGACCTTCAAGGAGATTTAATTTTCGGCCTTTTTCTGCAAAGCGGATTGGTTTGATGTCGGTTAATTGATGTCATGTTGTGACGCAATGCTCGGATAATCCTGTTCCCGTGGTTTGCTTTCCTATTGCCTTCTTGTGTTCATTGTATCTGATCTTAAAATTTCTTCCTGTCTGTCCTATATATTTTCCGTCACAATTTTCACATTGTACTTAATAAATGCCGGATTTTTCGAGTGGGTCTATTGTCTCTATTTTGTTGTTAACTAGGTGCTTTTTCAATTTTTTTCTGTTGACTTCTATTAGTTAGATATTGTCTTTGGTAAGATCTTTTGCAATCTTTTGGCTCACGTATGGGATGTATGGAATGGCTGCGAACTTGCTATCTTCTTTGGTTCCTCCATTGAACAAGAGTTTTTGAACTACTTTTCTTCTTTTCCGTTTCAGGATCCTGTTTACCTTGTTTTCCTTGTATCCGTTTTTGGTGGCAATTTGGTAAATTGTATGCAGTTCTAGGTTAACATCTTCTTCGCTTAGTGGGATGTCGATCAGACGATGAATATATGAATTTAATGCGGAGGATTTGATTTGTTCAGATTGTAGTGATGTTGATGTGATGAGTGTGTCTGTGGCAGTTGGTTTTCTATATATGGCATATTTTAGTTTATTTCTTTCTATTGAAATACTCAGGTCTAAAAAGTTGAGTATACCGTCGCCTTGTTTTTCTATGGTGAATTGAATTTTTCTATTAATTGAATTTAGGGTTGTTAAGAAAGTGTTCAACTGTCTATCTGTGCTATTCCATATGCAGAAAATATCATCAACAATCACTCATGAATATTTCCGCGAAGAGTGGTGAAATAGGCGATCACTATGCTGAATGTAGAAGGTGTCGTTAAAACGGAAGTAATTTTGGTTGAGGCAAGCATTTATCAAACTGGTAATTTCTGACGTGTTGTAATTCGATAATTGTTCTTGGCACTTTTTATGCAAAAATTCCTTGAGCTCAGGAACTGGAATTGACGTGAAGGGGCTCTTAACATCAAAGGAGATCAAAATTGCGTTGTTGTTGATGGCCAAGTTTTTGGTTTTCTTCACGAAATCGATGGAGTTTTTTTCTGTATTTGGATGTACAGGAAATTATTTCTGGAAGTATTTTGTTGACCAGCGAACAAAGATTATATGAGGCAGCATTGATATAGGAGACGATTGGTCTTATCGGGATGTTTGGTTTATGTACTTTGGGCAGGCCGTATAGTGTGGGTGCCCTCGGATTCATGATTCTATATTTGTAGATTTCATTATCTGGGATTATGGAATTTGTTGTTTTAATTCCTTAAACAATCTGCTTCTGGAACTTCGCACTAGGGTCTTTTTTGATGTTGTGGAATGTATTTTCATCGATAAATATGTTCACTTTTTCAATATATGTTTCCTTATCCAATAATAGTAATAGTATTACCCTTGTCTGCTTTGCAAATAATTAAGTTGTTATTCTTGCATTTCGTTTTTATTCCTCTTATAACGTTTGCTCCTCGATGGATATTACTAGAATGTTTTGCAGTTTTTTCAACTCCTCTCTTGATAATGTTAGTTAATTGGATTTTATCCACAACTGATTTTATATTTATCCGGTTGAGTGTTAGTTCAGTTTCCAGGTTATCTTTTGGATTCCGTGGAGTTGGAGAATATTTCAGTCCCTTATTCAGGAGTTCCATTTCACTGTTGTTGAAGTCGGTCTTAGATACGTTCTTAACTCGTGGGTAGAAACTATGTGCCGAATATGAAGTTTTTTCCGCTCTTGCCCCTTGATGTACGTCTGATGTATGCCTTTGTTTAAGGTTATTTAATTTTTTGAGCTGGTTGATGTAATGCTCGTGTGTTTTGTTGTTAACGATTTCATTGGCTTCAGCAAGACAGATATCGAATGATATATTGTCCAGACGTTTAGTGAATTTCATGTGTATAATCTTTTGGTGTCCTCCCAAGTGGAATCTTCTTGTGTACCATTTCCTGTTTTCTAGCTCGAGCCACGTCATTTTTGCTTTTTTTAAGGTTCTTGTTGCTTCTATAGATTTGTTGCTGCATCTGATATTCATGTAGGACAATGAACACAAGAAGGCAATAGAAAAACAAACCACGTGAACAGGATTATCCGAGCATTGCGTCATAACAGGACATATATTAGCCGACATCAAACCAATCCGCTGTGCAGAAAAAGGCCGAAAATTAAATCTCCTTGAAAGTCTGGAGATTAAGAGAGCAATTAAGAATGGTGATAATCTCCTAAATAACCAGAATGAACTATTAACAAGTTCGAATCTCTTAATCTCTGGACTTTCCCACAATTAACCCCATAATATATATACATTATAACATCTTCTTTTTAATTAGTTATTTTTTAATTCCTTTCAGAATGGTCGTCATTGACCGAAACACGTGTCAGGAAACTGAATATCACAATATGAAACTAAACAAGTGTTTTAATTTGAAATTAGCTAATATAACAAATTTAACTATTAACCAATAATTATTAACACTATAAAATGACTGATGGATGAGAGATGATTTCAATTGAAAGCTGATAATCAACAATTAATACGTGAAAAAAATTTAAGTCGATCACAGTTGAACAATAAAAGGTGATATTTAATAGATCACTTGGCAATTTTTAGTTAACTGATCAAAGATTATTTATAACAGATGGTAGATTATAAGTAAGATGTTAGATTAAAGGTAATAAACAAATTACTTACAATAGATGGTAAACGGTATATGACAGCTGATAGTTTAGGGATTTTAAGATATGAGTTAATTAACAATGAAATAACTGATGATATAGGACGATTGATAAATGAAAAATGGTACTGTTGACAGATGACAATTATCAATTAATAGATTAACAGATGCCACTTCCAGATTAAAAAATGTAGTCAATAGAAAAAAAAACTAAAATTACAAATTATTAATCAAGGACGACAATTGCAAATTAACAGAGGGCAGATGATGAATAACAGCTGACAGGGGATAATAAAAATAATATTTTTGGAAGCAGTTAGTAGATAATAAATAAAATTACAACTAGAATGACTGATAATACCGGATACTATACAGGTAAGAATTAAATCAGAAATGATTAATAAAAAATGCTGTATGATAGCTGACAGTTGACAGAGTGTGATGGTCAATTGATAAATGAGAGATGATAGAAAATGTCAATACTGGCCAAATACATTCTTATGTTTCCAGATTTCACGAAGGTTTTATAAGAAAATTGTATTTCATTGTTATAATCTTTAACTTTATTTTTGAATATATTTCGAGATGCACCAAATAAGACACATTTTGAAAAACTATCCTCCAAATCTTGGACTGCTGTTTGACATCTGCAAATTGGGGAATCTACAAAGCCAATTCGGTGGAATTCTAAAAATATAAAAATGTGTAGAAGAGCTATAAAAACATAAATAAAGCAAGATATTCTAAAAAATTCTTGAAAACTGAAAGTAAAATTGCTGGAAAACTTAAGTTAAAGCAAAAAATTAAAGCAAAATGTAGCATAAAATTAATCAAATCTTGCTTAAGAAATGATGATATGCAAGAAATTTTCATTAAAAGAATCATAAAACAAGAACTTAAAATCTGTAAGAAAATCTTTGATATGATGATATGCAAGAAATTTAAAAAAATATGAAACAAAAAATTAATAATATAAAATTCTCGAAATCCGAAAACAATAGCTGAGAAACTCAGTTGAGAAATGCCAGAAATAACCAAAATTTTTGGAAGAATTAATGTTTGTAAATTTTAATATGATACAACAATAAACAATAAAAGAAAAATTGCTTGCAAATTCAAATTTGTAAATTTTTCATATTGTTCATATAATCTAGGAAAGAAAAATTTTCGAAACTGGAAAAAATTTGAAAGCAAAATTTTTGAAATATTTTTTTTAACTGAAAATTCTAGAAAGAATTGAAATACTTGTTTTTCTTTCACTGTTATTTTATCTCTGATTAGTTTCAACCGTTGATAATTGTCAAGGAGATATCGGTCGTAAGTAGTCGGAGAAAAAATAAAAAATAGTGGAATAAAACCTAGTGTTTTAATCAATAATCCATAAATGTTTCGCCATGGGTAAAGAGGACAATTAATCAACCATTCTGGAAAGAATACTAGAAATTTCTTAAATCTCGAAGAGAAAATTGCCGGAAAACTACTAAGTAAACAAAAAAATGCTGGAAGTTCCAATAGTATTTGTTTTGTAAGATTGAATAAATTATGGTATTGATTATAGCATCTAGGTTTTTAGTGTCCAGCATAATTTCTTCAATTTACCATTTCCTGGTGTACCAAATTGGATTTACTGCATGTTTTGGTTTGTTTTGCTCAAAAAAAAATTAAACCTCAAGCTAAATTTCAAAAAAATCTAGAAATCTTGAAGATAAATTGATAAAAAACTATGGTGTAGTTTTAAAGAAATTTTTTTTTAAGAAAAGTTGCTTATGAGTTTTCTATAAATCAGTAAGAAATACATCTAAAAATTCAATTGGATACAGCAAGAAATATAGAGGAAAGGTAGAATGCTGGAAACTTTTAGAGATCTAGAAGTGAAATTGCTGAAAAGACGTAATATCTAAAAAAAAAAATGAATTTAGAAACAATTTAATAATTTGGAAGAAATTAAATTTCTGGGAGAAGAAAATTACAGATTAGAAATAATATAATTATATTGAAATTCTCAATTATTATTACATATTCCTATCCAATAAATTAGAATATATAATAATAATAGATAAAAAATATTCCTTCTTAAGATAAATTGCTTCTATTGCAACTTTTCAATTATTGTCGGATGGAAATTAATGTCATGGCTCCGGAACATTAGGAAGTCGACATGGATGGGGTTTAAAGATCTGATGAGAGCAACAACAGATAGGAATTCATATGCTGAAATAGTTTCCAAACTCTGCTAGAAGAGGCAGCCACATATTGTTAACCTATTATAATTCACATGTAATAACAAACATGATGAAGATGCTGATGGCAATTACTTTATAGTATATTTTTCATGACATAAATGATAACATAACAATAAATGTTTCATAATAAATGTTTAATGTTATAAATACATACTTCATTGTATTTTCAATTATTTTTAGTGAAATAACTCTCTATAATATTCTCTGTTATATTAGATAGACAACACATTAGCTTCTAGCTTTTAAATCACCCCATATAAAAATACTGTAAAGGAGTTATATCTGGTGATTATGGAAGGATTTTTATTTCAATAATTTATTAAGAGCATTTACAAATTCTTGAAAGGCTATTGCAAATAAAGAAGATAATAAAACGCCCCATCTTGTTGAAACAGTTTGTTGTTAGGGATATCTATATATAATTTTAAAACAAAAACGTTAAGGTGGTCACTATTTCTATTTAAAGTTTAGAACAATATTATACAAGAATTGAAATTGATAAAATATCTGATAATTCCTTCTTAACGATACTGGGTTTGAAGTTTTTGAATCTAATTACTATGTTTAGTTACCTATTTTGTCTATTGACGTATTCATTTTAATTAAAAGTGACAATAGAAAATAGTTGAAGGTCCAGTTTAGAATCTTCAGATACTTTTGCTTATGTGCCTATCTTTGATTTCTAGATTGGAGGAATTTTAAAAATTTTGATTAAATTTTCTTTACAGTGGATCTATTAATTTGAGGTCGACCATAATAAAGAGTATTATGTTCAATGTTAAACAGTAGTTTTTCACTCTTTTATTGATCTACAGCAATTTTAGTTTTATTATTTTCCCTTGCATTTTTGCCTGCAAGTTGTGTGCTAAAATAGGAAAAATATGCACCTTCAAATATATTTTCTGGTCTTCCATTTCAAGAGGAACTGTACTCAAATTAATTTGACTGCTTTTTGTTGAAAATAAAAACAGCATATCCGATATATCTGTTAGTCTTCTTTATAAAGAGTGACTGTGTTTAACAAATGTGAGTTTAACCATTAAGTCTGCACTAAATTTCACAAAGCTATCACCTTAGTAAAAGGAATCATGTGATGTTGATTGATGTTGTTTAAAACAATTTTATCTACGATCGTACAGGAAGTAGACGCTTTTTGCATCATTTTTCATTGCAAAAGTGGCTTTTTAAAGCACTAGTGCTTTTTTACGTTTTTATTGCACGGTAATGTCAAACTGTTTTTATTGCACAGAAATGTCAAATTTGACAGATGAATATATTATATTACAAATTATTATTATTATAGCACAAATTTTCGACGAAAAAATTAATTTTTTATTAATTGATACAAATAACCAATTCAATTCAATTCAATTCTTTATTTCCACGTAAGCCACTTTATACAAAAAATACATTGCTGACAGTCAAGATAGGTACATTTGTAGTGGATGTGATCGTCAATATAAATAATTAATATAATATTAGTCTATATAATAAAATTAATATTAAAATAATCAGTCATATAATTAAATAAATAGATAAAATTAGGGTAAAAGTTTAGATGACTATTACAAACATGTTAAAACAGCATATACATTAAAATGAAATAAGATAAAATAAAATACAGAGATTACAAAAATACGATAGTTATTAGCCTATCAGTGCAACGAGTTAAAAAAATCTCTATAACCATAGAAACACTTTTTTATGAGATATTTTTTGAGCCTTGTTTTAAATTGCAAGATATTTCTGCATTTTTTTAACTCATTCGGTAATTTGTTCATTACTACTGCGCACATATACATTGGCGTTTTCTCATACAGTGTAGTTTTGTGTGAGGTAGCTCGAATGTTTGAACCATGCCTTGTATTGTAGTTATGCGTACTATTACTTGTTATAAATCGGTTTCTATTATTATAGGCATAAATGGCGCATTTGTAAATATAAATACTTGGTACAGTTAGTATGCTATTCTTAATAAATATGTTCCGACATGTTTCTGTTTTCCGTAGATTGTAGATAAGCCTAAGGATTCGTTTTTGTGCCACAAATACGCGGGTTATATCTGCTTTTCCCCATGCTAATATGTTATATGTTATATGTGAGTGTGCCATAGCGTAGTATACATCTAATAGTGATTTATAGCTAATTTTGTTTTTTAGCTTAAGTATCGCATAGTAGGTTTTACTTAATTGTGAAGCAACATGATTCATTTGTAAGTCCCATCTCAATTTTTTCTCTATGTGTGATCGGAGATACTTAACATTAGAAGAGCTATTTTCGACATTAATATCATGTGGTTTCCTATTATGAAATTGTATTATTTTTGTTTTGGCTGTGTTAAGTAAAAGATTATTTTTACTACACCACCTACACATTTCTTCATTCGTCTTCTCCATATTAAGTAGTAACTCTTCTTGATTATTTCCAGTAATTATAATTGCTGTATCATTCGCAAAATTAATCATTTTACCTACACTAATATGTTCAGCTAAGTCATTAATATACAACAGGAAAAGCAGTGGGCCAAGGGTTGATCCCTGTACAACCCCTTTATTGATGTCACAAATAGTAGATGCAGCACTGCCGATTTGCACAAATAGTTTCCGATTTTTTAGGAACGACTCAATAAGGTCCGATGGATTGCCGCGAACACCTAACGCATTTAGCTTTTCACACACAAACTTTGCACTTACAGTGTCAAATGCGATTGAAAAGTCATAAAATAACCCTGCCACATGTTTTCCCATATCTAAATTTTTTGACACCTCATCCAGGAGAATGACATACGCCGTTTCTGTTGAACGATGTTTTCGAAATCCATGTTGCGCATTATTCATTAATTGGAATTGTTTTATATATTTTGTTAATCTTGATGTTATAATTTTCTCAAGTATTTTTGAGAATATATCGAGTATCGAAATTGGCCTGTAATTACTGACTGCTGCTCTTGTTCCACCTTTATGAATAGGGATAATTTTTGCAATTTTCAATTTTTCTGGAAATACTCCAGTTTTTAATATTAAATTAATTATGTAGTGCAGTGGTTCCAATATATCATTTGCAACTCCTTTAAGTACTTTAACAGGTATTTCATCTTGGCCTGAACTAACGTTGTTTTTTAATCCCATAATTGTATTATATATTTCTGCGTGAGAAACAGGCTGTAAATATATGGATTGATTTACATTATCTGATGTGGTGCAATTATCTGATAAGTTGTTACCAAAATGTTGATTTATTTTCACATCAGTAATAGTGGAGAAGTAGGCTGAGAAAATATTTGCAACTTCGAAGGTATCGCTAATTGTTTGTCCGTCGTTTTTAATGGCGTACGATTCCTTTTTTTTATCGCCGTTTAGTTCTTCTTGTATGATATTCCACACTTGACGCTGTTTATTTGGAGCCTTAGTTATTACTTGGCTGTAGTAATTGCCTTTGGTGTCTTCTATTAGCTTCTTATGTAATTTTTTATCACTCTGATACTTTAATTTCATGTCGTCAGATTGGGTTTCTCTCATAAGCCGATGCGTCATTTTTAAGTTTCTACTAGACATTTTTATTTCACTGTTGATCCATGTTCGACATATTTTGTTAGTTGATTTTATTTTTTTTAGACAAGATAAATTAAATTTGTGTAAAAATGCATCCATGAATTGGTCGAAACTTGTATTTACGTCTTCGGTTTTGATAGACTTCCAATCAGTTCTGTGCAAATGAAATTTTAGTTCGTTAATGTTGTTATTGTGTGTTAATCTCACATATTTAATTTCTGGTATATTAGTTATATTTTTTAATTTAAAATTTACAGACATAAGTTGGGCATAGTGGTCGGATAGATTTAGATTAATAATCCTGGATGTCCACGTATCAGTAGGAATACTTGTTACTATGTAGTCAATCTGCGAAGATGAACATCCATTTTCTGTTATGTGCATTCTTGTTGGTAGATCTAGTTTGTTTATTAGGTTAAATGATGTAAAAAAATCAACTAACATTTTCTTGGCCGTTGTGTTTGCATTATAATCAATATTTAAGTCACCACATAGAATTACATTCGAGTGTGTGTTGTATATATGCACCATCAAATTAGTTAAGTTATTGAAAAATACATTAATATTACCTGTGGGTGGGCGGTAAATACATATAATAGCAGTGTTTGAGTTGAATGCTTTTAGGGAACATGCTGCACATTCTATCTCAGTTTCTATGCAATAATCACCGACATTGAGTATTCGATCATATTTATATTTCCCATCGACCAAAATCATACATCCTCCATGCTGCCGATTTTTTCGGTTTTAATCTGCAATTTTACGGTATCCATTTAGGCGGACATAGTTTGCATTATATTTATTGCACCATGTTTCCGTCAGACATATCATGTTGGGTTTATAATCAATTAGTGCGACCTCAAGTTCTTCTGATTTATTAAGAATGCTCCTTATATTCTGGTGAAGGATCTTAATTTCATTTGAGTTGTTGTTACTTGCATTGTGTTTACTGCTTAAGTTTCTGTTTGAATTTAATGTTTGTTCGGTTGGTTGTTTTACGAAAAAACTTAAATTCACTTACTTTGATGCCCTCAGGCCATAGGTCTGGGTCTGCTAGTACATCAGCAGATTCTTCAGGGGCACCGATCTTAAAGCACTTATATTTTTCGGATGAACTTCGATCCTCGTACTCACATGTTTCCACAGAGAAGTGTATATTGGGAAATTTGGTTCTAAGAGTAGCAGTCAGGTCTTGGTCAGAATAGTCCTGCTTATAACGGGTGTCCAACAATTATTGCAGTCCCGGGTGGCGTTGGAATCAAAAACGTAGGTCAATTCTTTCATGTGCCAAATAAATGAACTGACATTTTAATTGTCAAATATAACTTAAATGTGCATTAAAAAATGTCAGTTCATTTATTTGCAACATGTAAGAATCGACCTACGTTTTTTATTCCAACGCCACGCGGGACTGCAATAATTGTTGGACACCCGTTATTTACCAATATGGTACCATTTCTTCCTAAGGGGCTTATATACTACATTGCCTTCATCATTTGTTTTCCCGGTGATAATTATATTTTTATTTTTGTTATTAGATTTCGAATCCGAGGGTAAGAAAACGTCATTAATTGGTTGTGAGTTTGGTTTTAATTGTTTGTTTGGATTTGAGTTCAGTGATCCGTTTATATTTATATCTGCGGAATTTTTATATGTCTTTTTCGGAGATGTCTGGGAATGGATTTTTTGTGATTCCGTCTGCTGGGGCCTTGTCTGTCTAGTAACCTTTACTGGAGATATCAATTTTGAGGTATTAGCGATTGTAATGTCCTCTCGCGCATTAATTGCTGAGTGTATAGTTGTACTCTGCATTATCAACAGTTGGTTTAGGGATTTTACCTGGTCTTGAAGAAAAGTTACATTATTTTTAAGGTCTTGTAAATGTAAATCCTTAGATTTTAACAAATCTTTTAGGTATTTCACTTCCAACTCAGCATTCATTTCGATTACAGTCCCTCCACTAGAAATCGACGCGTCAAGATCGTCTCCATTATCAACGTCACTATCACATTGCTCGGCCTGCGTTTCCGAACAACAAATAATGGAATCCTTGCTGACATGTACCACATTTTTCATGTATTTAATGCAGCCCGGGTGCATTTTCACGCCACAATTTAAACACTTTGGTCCACTTTGTGGTGTATTTCGGCACCATTTACACTTTTCTGAAGAGAACTTCACACGCACGTCTGTCTTGTTTGACGCCATCTTTACTTATACCAATAAACTATAAATAGAATATATAATACAAACCAAATGGTAGATTTAAGAACTCTGAAGATTTCATTTTTCCATAAATAATAATGGCGGCCGACATTTGTGCAACTTGTTTACTGGTTGCTAAGTAACGCTTTCATTAGTGCACTGCGGGTAAAATATGTTTTCATTAATTGAATTATTGAAATGACATTAAAATATTACTCATAAGAATATATTCTTTAAAATCCTTTACGATCGAAAGAAAATTTTGTAAGGCACACGTGTAGAAAGTTTCTTTATTGCATTCCTGGCTTTAAAAAAACTCGCTCGAAGAACGAGCGTGTTTTTAAACGCCAGTTCGTGCAATAAAGCATCACTTTTTACACTTGTACCTTAAATAACTATTAACGAATCTAAATTAATTTATAACCATTGATGATAAAGAAAAATTGCGAACTATCAATGATGTGGTAAAATATATTACAATATACACTCTAGCTGCTACTTTCTGCTATATTGGTTAATCGTGTCTGCCAACAAATTTTTATAATTTTTTATTTTCCCAGTCTAAAACTGGCATGCATGTTTAAAATATGGTCACATAAAAATATATTTAATAACAAACATAGATATGCTAAATGTGCACCTAATATTAAGGAATCAAATTTTGTCAGATCGAATCTTCAAATTGTATTAATTTTTATAGTACTCACCTTCTCACTGAAATACCTTATTAAGAATATGTATGTAAAATAACACATATCGAGGCATAGCTTCTTATTTTCCGAAGCTATTTATTTCCTTCTTCAATATTTAGAACATGTACTTACTTTTTATCACAAAGAATCCCACAATCTGCGACGTAGTTAGTTTTCGTAGTTTTCCCACAGTACAACCGCATGCTTCTTCTTTAAACCTTCCCTCATTCTTCTATTACGCTGCGGTAATAAAATCTTCAAAAAATATATTCCACAGCATAAATTATCTACAATCCAAAAATAATCTTTTTGTTTCAGTGTCCCTAATCTCGTTTTCCAATTTTTTATTGACTCAATCAGTTGTTGGTAAGTGATTTACAATACAACTTCTTTGAAATAAGTGACTTCGATACATCTGGGTTAATACTGTATACGATTGTCCAGAGAAAATCTATGAAAGATTGTAGAGCTTCTAAACCGACAATGCAATTTTAGATCATTCCTGAACAGACTGAGACTATCTTCTATTTCAACCTGCAGAGGGTGCGAAGAGGAAGAAGAAGCCGCCGAGCATGTGCTTCTGGATGGCCCGGTTCTATCCAACTTACGTGAATCCATAATGGGAGAGAGACGTCTACAGTCATCAGACATCCTAAGAGTCCCTCTTGCTGCGATTTTGGCGTTTGCCAATGCCTTAGGTTGGCTTGACCGTAGAAAGGAATGAGGACTCAGATTGAAGGACGTACAGAAGGACCACTGGGGCCAACGTGCAGCGGACTTTTCTGCCCTTCCATCGTACGAATACAGATCCACATCCAGATCCAGATCCTGATCTAGGTTAATACTTAGCCAAATAATTGTCCTTGATACTTAAATAAAGTAAAACTCACTTTGTTGAAAATGATCAGCTCTTGGTCGAAACTGGAGTCACTTTTTTAAATAAATATTGTGATATCAACAAAGTGAGTTTTTCTTTATTTAAATATTCAGGATGTATCACGAAGTGAACGCCTCAACTATTAATGAATTGTCCTTAATGATTATCAATCCATACGGTTAATCCCTCCTCTTTAATATTTTAGTCTCTTATACCTTTCATAAAATATTTCCATGTGACCATTTCCTCCAGTCCCCTCATCAAATCCCTACAAATCTTCTTCCAGTCAACGTTTCATAAACTACCTTAATTTTCATTTATTAAATTTGATGGAATATTCTGAAAACCTTAAAATCCATCTTACAAATTTCCACTAGTAATCCTCTTCTTGGTGAAATAAAATGTGTTAGGGAAGTAGGGATGAGTGTTAAAGTTCCACAGAACACACAAAACATATTCAAAAATGTATTTCTTTTCATTTTTTAATTGTTTTTTTTTAAATTAGTTGATATTCAAAAATATTTCAACAGATTCGAACATATTCATTTTTTTGTATAAAATTTTATAAAGAAATTTTGTACTTTTTAGTTGTTTCTTAAAAAATTTCAACGATCTGCACGTTTAAAAATAATTACTTTAAAGAAAATAAGTTTACCATATTTGTTCATATTTTTGATAAAAAGCGTTTCAATTATTTGTAAACAAATAGATCTTTGTAATAACTATTCACTCATAATACTCTTGTAAAAAGTTATATTGGTGTGAGAAATCACAATGAATATGCTGATAAACATTACACAAATGGATTTAGTAATAGCCCATTTATTACCATAGTTTAAAGTGAGAGATTTGGATTTGACCAGCAAGAAAATGTATTACAACACGAATTTTTTAAAATAGCAATTTAATAGGTAGAGATCAATTCTCGGATTCTAGAATCCTAGATTAATCGCTATTTATTTCCTTATCTAAGATTATTTGTAGAATTAATCCGGTATTAGACTATTGGACGCGTTTTACTCCGATCCTAAAATTAATCCTCAATCTTGGATTAATTGGCGACTATTTGTACGGCTGTGAAAGGCTACAATCTAAATACATATTTGTGCAGTAGCTGTCTTCTTAAAAAAAAAGAAAAAAATTATTAAAAATTCTTAAACCTCAAAGAGAAATTAAATATAAATGGCAAAGAAAAATTGCTAAAAATCTCTGACAAGAAAGCAAGAAATATTTTTTTGGCAATTTAACCAATTTATAAGTAGGAAAATATTTTTTTTGAAAATTTCACTATGATACATCAAGAAATTTTGAAAATTTTTCCAAAAATAATTGAAAGAATGCTTAAGATTCTAAAAATACAAAAATTAAATTGCAAAAATAATACTTGAAACCTCAAAATTCCAAAATCTAGAAGAGCTATAAAAATATAAATAGGATCTTGTATTAAATTCTTAGAAACTGATTCAGATAAAACAAAATGTAGAAGAAAATTAATCAAAAGTTGCTAAAAAAATTTAAAATGCCTAAAAAAATCTTTGATATGATGATATGCAAGAAATCATAAAACAAAAACTTAAAATCCCTAAGAAAATCTTGGAAGAAATTTTTATTAAAAAAACTATAAAACAAAAATAATAATCAAATTCTCGAAATCCGAAAATAATAGCTGAGGAACTCGGTTAAGATAAGCCAGAAATAGCCAATATTTTTGGAAGAATGAATGATTTTTACTTTTGGTGAACATTCAAAAACCGGAAGTGGATGTTTACTCGAGGCCGTTTTTGGTTTTTTTTTCGATACTTTTCTTAATATGAAAAATATGGAAAAACTTTTCAAACAAAAGTTAAAGTTAATGAGAAACTGAATAAATTTTATTATGTGAAACAAACCAAGTGTTTTTAATTTTTAATCAAGATAAATAAATTTAATTAAAACATATCCTTTATAAAATTTTTAACTTTCGAGAAAAAAAAAATAAAAATTAAAAATTTTGAAAAGTTGTTTGAGTTACATAAAATGGAAAAATTATTAAAACTTCTTAAATCTCAAAGAGAAATTAAATTAAAAAATATAAATGGGAAAGAAAAATTGCTAAGAATCTCCGACAAGAAAGCAAGAAATATTTTTTTGTAATTTAACCAATAGTTACTTGAAATTTATCAGTAGGAAAATATTTTTTTTAAATTTCACTATGATACATCAAGAAATTTTGAAAAAATTTCCAAAAATAATTGAAAGAATGCTTAAGATTCTAAAAATACAAAAATAAAATAGCAAAAATATTATTTGAAACCTCAAAAAATCCAAAGCCTAGAAGAGCTATAAAAACATAAATAAGATATTGTATTAAATTTTTGAAAACTGTCAATAAAATTGCCAGAAAACTTCATTAACATAAAGTAAAATGTAGCAGAAAATTAATCAAAAGTTGCTAAAAAAAGAAAATCTTTTATATGATGATATGCAAGAAATTTATATTATAAAAATCATAAAACAAAAACTTAAAATCCCTAAGAAAATCTTGGATATGGTGATATGCAAGAAATTTTCATTAAATAAAAAATAAAAAACCAAAACTTAAAATCTGTAAGAAAATCTTTGATGATGATGATATGTAAGAAATTTTAGAAAGTATAAAACAAAAAAATGATTATATAAAATATTTGAAATCCGAAAATAATAGCTGAGGAACTCAGTTGAGATAAGTCAGAAATAACCAAAATTGTTGGAAGAATGAATGATTTTTTTTGGAAAATTTCAATATAATACAATAAGAAACAATAAATGATAAGTTGCTTGTAAATTCTTCTCAAATTTGAAAAAATTTTAATATAATCTTGGAAGAAAGTATGAAACATTTTCGAAAACTGGAAACAATTAGAAAGCAAAATTTCTGAAATAGTTTTTTAATTGAAAATTCTAGAACGAATTGAAACACTTGTTTTTCTTTCACTGCTTCTATTTTATCTCCGATTAGTTTGTTGTTAGATATACATTTCGTTCACTGTTTGTTTGTTATTGATAATGTCCACCTTGTGAATGAAATGTACATCTAACACTTAAATAAACAAGTAAAGTAAGGAATAAACGGTGTTTTATTTTCAGTAAGTAGTTGGAGACAAAATAAAAAAAGAGTGTAATAAAACCTAGAGTTTTAATCAATAAAGATAATCCATAAATGTTTCGCCGCGAGTAAAGTATAAAGAAAGAATACTAGAAATTTCAAAAATCTCAAAGAGAAAATTGCTGAAAACTTCTAAATAGACCAAAAAATGCTGGAAGTTCCAATAGTATTTGTTTTGTAAAATTGAATAAATTATGCTGTTGATTATAGCATGATACAAAGCATCTAGATTTTTGGAAGTTTCCAGCATAATTTCTTCCATTTTCCAAAAATTGTTTACCATTTCCTGATGTACCAAATTGGATTTACAGCATGTTTTGGTTTGTTTTGATGAAAAAATTTTGAAACCTCAAAATTGGAAGCAAAATTTCAAAAAAAAACTAGAAAACTTGAAGATAAATTGATGAAATACTACGGTGCAAGCAAGTATTAAAAGAAAATGTTTATAGAATTTAGAACAGTTGCTTTAGAGTTTTCTATAAATCGGTAAGAAATACATCTAAAAAATTCAATAGGATACAGCAAGAAATATAAAGACACTATAGAATGCTGGAAACTTTTAAAAATCTAGAAGAGAAATTGCTGAAAAGACTTAATATCCTAAAAAAATAAATTTAGAAAAAACATGAGAAACAATTTAATAATTTGGAAGAAATTAAATTTATGGGACAAGATAATTACAGGATAGAAATAATATAAATATATTGAAATCATCAATTATTATTAAATACTCCTATCCAATAAATTAGAATACATAATAATAATAATAGATAAAAAAGTATTCCTTCTTAAGATAAATTGCTTCTATTGCAACTTTTCAATTATTGTCGTTAAACTGCATAAGATATAAATAAATGTCATGCCTCCGGAACATTAGAAAGTCGACATGGATGGGGTTTGTAGATCTGATGAGAGAAATAATCATATGCTGAAATAGTTGTCAAACTCTGCTAGCCACATATTGTTAACCTTTTAACCTTTTGTTAACGATATTTTATAAATTCCTCTATGTAAGCCATGTTGACATATTAAGGTTGAACAAGAAATAATAGAAAGAAGAAACTGTTAAATCCTTAAAATTGGAAAAGATCACTTCCTTTTAGGTTACCACAAATTGCCTCTTATTCAGGTATCTATAAAGCATCTTTAAATACTAGGCTCGATTAGTGCGGTGAAAAATTATATATAACCTACTATGTTTGGATTTAGGAAAAGTAAAAATTCAATGGATTAAAATATTTGATTATAGAGGTGCTTCCTTATTAGTAATTGAGCAGTTTGACGAGGCATATAGTTGAAAACTTTTATTATATTTAATTAATAAGTGTTTGATTTTCAAATCACTAAAATTATTTCACCACACTGTGAATAGTCATCAGCTGAAGAAGTCACTGTGTGGCGAAATAATTGTAGTGCGATCAAATACTTATAATTATATTTTATTATCTATTGGAGTATAAATACAAATAAACTTTTAATTAAATAAATAATTCTATTTCTATGGCAATAATAATCCAATAAATAATTTACAAGATGACTAAGGTCTAACTTAATTTTCAACAGAATAAAAAATGGTTTCCCGTTGTCGGGGCATAGAAGTCGGATTAGTTGGTGAAAGCATGCTTATTGCTGTTTAAATATTGATTTAATAAATGCCATCCACGTAATGAAGGGCCGAGTGTTATCTGAGGGGATTTTATAATGAAGGGTCAGTGCCGGTCAAATATTTGCGAATTCCTGTTGCCGAAAGAGACCGTAGTTGAGGCGCGCCAGGGTACAAATCAAAACA
The DNA here is from genome assembly GCA_963969525.1 of Ontholestes murinus. Classification (NCBI taxonomy): domain Eukaryota; kingdom Metazoa; phylum Arthropoda; class Insecta; order Coleoptera; family Staphylinidae; genus Ontholestes; species Ontholestes murinus. Next base: position 28,433,760 of record OZ018394.1, read on the forward strand.
GATGATCGTGACTTATGAGAAGGGACGGACTGTTGGGTCTTTAGGGCGAATGCAGTCGCTCGTGTGCAGAAATAAGGCAATTAGTCGAATAGGTTCCGATCCGTGGGGCGACAGGAATTCCGGAAGGCCCGCATTCAAAGACACAAGTTCCAAAGTCGAAACAAAGGGGGAACGTAAACAATAAGAAGTCCGAATCTTCAATTAAATACCTAAGTTCTGGGGAGAGTTGCATTGTGCTCTTTTCGTAACTTTTTCCGAGAAGGGGGCATTGTGTCCCACGGATTCGTCAACTAGCGTTTCGGGATAAAAAGATTCACCAACTTCACCGAGCCACATCCGGCAACTATTTTAATTACGGAGAGACGAGTCGATTGAAAAACTATTTTCAGATTCTGTTAGACGCGATGGTGACAACTCCATTGTGGACGCAATCAAACACGGGAAATTTATGATTGTTCCTCCACTGTAGACATTGCGAATTATGACGGTCGAGCGGAGCCTGCCCCTCCGTCCCTCCCTGTACACCTCGTTTTATTTATTGGCAAGCGGACACTGCCGGCTTTTGAATAGTCAAATTCATAGAAATTTCATTAGCAATCAAATTATTATTTGATTTTCTGATTGTAAATTTCTGTTTACACTACGTTCCCGACTAAATTGTACAATTCGCCTCTGTCCTGCGCCGATGCTGTAATCCTCGACGGGAAACAAGATTGTTGTATCTGTAGGAAGTGCTGCATTTAGTAGAGCTGATAGCACGGAATTATCTCTGGTTCGCCTACACCCAACATGTGGTAACTCATGTAATCACAATTTTGCTCAACATAATCTATTTTACATTACATACACCGTAATTAATAACGTCTAGTTTAGCGATGGGCCTAATAAAATATGTCAACACTAATAGTCTTCAATAAACAGACACATTCATACATTCTAAAATTAGTTATAGTGTTATAGTTGAGCTTTCGGGATAATAACGGTATTAATTTTGCTGTAATCAAATAAAAAATTAATAATTCCCAAATAGGATAAACTAGTCACAATAAAAAAGTGAAAAAAATCGTGATAATAGCAAAATGATTTTAAGCCCTTAGACTTAATTTTAGCCACTAATTTACGCTCTAAATTCTGAAAATACTAGAGCTCCAAAAGTCTGTTTATTATTCATTAGGTTGTAAGGTTAATCGAACATATGTTACCAAACCAATGAAAAATCGTTACTAAAAATTTTAATTTATACAAGGGTACAAAGTAGAGCTATAAAATGACTATACATATTTTTGCTCCAATGTCTGCCGAGAAAAACATCCATCTACCTAAAATGTTTAATAAAAGATTTCCGTTTAATTCTTAGTTCCTTGACATAAAAATTGACTCCCAATAATAAATTTCTGAACACAAATTTCTTATTATTACCTTTACTTTATTCTTTATTATTCATATGTATATGGGCTTAATTTTAATCACTGAAAGTTAAATTTATACTTCTTTTAAAGCGATCCATCCACCAGATAAATAATAACATGACTAATTATAAAACGATTATTTAAGCACTTGGTTATGTTTTACTATTTTTATATTTCTCCGACTAGTTTCGACCGTTGGTCATTCTCAAGGAGTTATGTATGACAAACGGTCGAAACTTGTCGGAGAAATATAAAAATAGTGAAACCAAGTGCTTAATTAATCCTTTTATTAACATAAAAATTAAAAAAAAAACTTAAATATTTTCATTATTCCATAAATAAAGAGCAATCAACATCACCCATCAATTCATTAGTTCGAATCATCCAGACAGTTAAGCTAGCTAGTAAATATATTTATTTTTTATACATATCTAGAGTCAAGACAAGAAAAATATTTTGTAAAATTTAAAACAGATTTTTGTAACTGAATTTATTAAAAAAACGATTTATTTCTTAAGTCACTTTGTTAAATTTGGAAACAATTGTCGAGAACAGCAAAATCGATATTTAAAAGTGTTGGAAGTATTTTATTTACAAAAAATTACCAAAGTGATTAAGAATATGAACTTTCAACAACTGAAAGCCTCAACTATTCAATTATTTCTTAAATAATAAAATCTATCTTTTATTGCTTATTAATAATATTGTCAATATTAATATCCATATATCTATTAGTCTTTCTAGAAACATAGTGGCTCGCAGCCATCTTTTCAGTGCAGACACTTCTTTCTGCAGAAGCAACATTAACGAACAGAGTACATAATATTTGTAAAATTATTTTTATGTTCAGTAAATGTTGGGGTCAAATTTTATGTATGCATCTCAAGCATTTGCTAGTAATTGTTCTTTTAGTTTATTTTTCTTTTGCCATTGTAATTTCCAAAATTTAAATTAAGACTTAATTGTTATTGCACATTGAAAGAAACAAATGAGTACAAAAAGAGAAAGAGATATTGACAGCCCTGAATATGGATTCCAAGGTTTCCAAATAAGCAATGGAGAATAGAAAAAGATGGAAGCAGCGATATAAAACGTTGTAACAACAACAGGATACAAAAATAAAACAAAGGAAGATGAAAACAAGGACAAAACTCAGGTAGAAGGCAAATCTAAATATAGCTAAGAACGATGTGGTCATGGAGGAACTAAAGAGCATGTTTAATGACTTGATGAGAGAAATGACAAAAAACCTCAGAAGAACTAAAAGATAAGATCAAAAAACTAAAGAAAGAAATTAGTAATAAAGAAGAGAAGTGGGTCCTAGAAAAGCAAGAGATGTTAAAAATAATCGACAACCTGGAAACAAAGGAGAAAAGTAAATGAATAAAAAATAATATCATAATAATAGGCTTAGCAGCTGAGACAAACCAAGAGCAGAAGAATGTCGAGAATTTCACATTATATAGAAAACACAAATAATACGAGTCAAAGTTGGGACATGTCAAACAAAACAACAAATAATGACCTAGCACATGTAGAAAGATTCGCCCAAAAAAAAGAGGAAATAAATAAAGAGAAGTAAAAGCAAAAGGAAACAGAGTAAGAATATGATACCGAAAGATAACAATTAACGGAGAGGAATACGAATAAGAAAGCAACTAAAAAGCAAATAAAAAACCAGACATCACAGCGAGAAAATAGCACAAGAAAAATTTTAAATACAATACAAATGGGAATCTTGTATTTGATTCTCATTTTTCACTTGGTGAAACATTATGTTAATAATAGGTTGTTGAAAAATTCACTTGGTTTGTTTCACTAAATTTACAAATGGGAATACGGAACGTAAGAAGTATTAAAGGAAAAGAAAAGGAATTAATATAAGAAATGGAAAAAACGAAAAAAACATAATATACGATAGCAAAAGAATCACAATAGTCCTGGGAGATCTTAATGGAAGTGTAGAGCAGGATAACAAAGGCAAAAATATTAGAAAAAACACGAAAAAACGTTTCGCAAATCTACAACGAGTCTTATTAAGACTATAAAACAAATCACTTATTGAAACAACTACTTCTCAGTATAATATCTCGACAGACATTGAATGATACAAAAGTAATTTGAGTGTTACAAATAGCAAGGCTATCAAAGCAACACTAGTTTGAACGTATTTATTTCTGTCTAATAAACTAAAAATGATTTAATGTACGTTAAATAGTTTGTGAGTGACTATGGTATGACATATTTACGAAAATGGAAACAGAATTATAAAATTCTGTGTAGCAAACAACCTCATTATGGCAAACACAAAATTCAAACACAAAGACATACACAAATACACTAGAGAAGTCAGACCAAGAAAAGAGAAATAATAAACTACTCCTTCATCATGGTAAAAATAAAATGAACACAGGAGCAGAGAACAATAATAAACAAAAACACAAAATCAAACATTTGAAAATAAGAAAAACTAGGGATGAATACCAATGAAAAATAGAGAAAATACAAACAAAATAGAGGGAGCAGAAAGCAGATAGAAAAAGTTCAAAGAAATCATATGTGAAGCAGTCCAAGAAAGCTGTGGGAAAATCACTATATCAAACAAACAGAGGAAGAAAAGCAGGTCGTGTCAGAAGAGGTAAAACAATTTGTAAAAACAAAGATTACAGAAGAGTAGCAAATAAAATAGTAGAACACGAAATTAAGATAGCAAAAATGCTATCGTGGGAGCAGTTCGGTAAGAAACTGAAAGAAACGTTCATAGAAAACCAAAATAGAGTTAAACGGAAAACAAGTAGAGCAGGTTAAGCAGTTCAAATACCTGGGATCAACAATAGAGGAAACAGATAAGATAGATTCAGAAAAAGAGGAAATACTAGGCAAAGCAAGAATGATCTACAACACATAAAGAAAACATTCTTAGAGAAAAAAGAGATTACAAAAATAATCAAAACAGAAGTATATAAAAAAATGTAAGACATTCACTGCTATATACTAGTGAATCATGAGTAACCACAGAGAGTAATAACATCAAAACCAATGCAATGAAAATTATATAGTTAAGAAAGATAGAGGGAATTACAAGAAGAGACAGACGACGAAAGAAAACAGCTCAATATTAAACCAATAAAATCAGTAATAGAAAAGAGACAATTAGGATGGTTTGGTCATATATACAGATAATGAAAAGAATACACGAGGTAAAAGCGAGTACCTCAAGCAGCGGAATGAAGAGGAATAGAATGGAAAGAAATAAGAAAAATGGCACAAAATAGGCAACAGTGGTAAAGATGTGTAAAAGGAAATAAATAAAAGTGGAAAAAATAATCCTCTATAATAGGTTGATCCACGTTTGGTCTATTTATCTGGTATTGGTAATTCGGGGTTTCGTCATTTCAATTTGTAATTCGTTTAAAATATTGACTGCATCATTATAAATTGTTTAAACAATGTGGCAGTATTTTTCCTCTTATTGGATAAATATACAGTTATTAGCGTAAGATTTATCCATTTACTCAAAGTTTTCGCATTTTGCCGTATTTCCAAAATTATCGGACAAAAAACATAGCGTAATTCTGAAGATTGGGGTACAAATCGAATTCTTTAGCAATTTTTCTTGATTAAAATATTTAAATTCTTAATCAAAAATACCTTGTGTATAATTGATTGAATTATAATAAATTGGTAATTAGTCAATTAAAAATTTAGGATTTATATGCGACGTGCAAACAGTTTCGGTTTCTATCTTTAGATTTGAACCAAGTAAGACAGGACATATTGTAAATTGAACTAAGAAATATGATTCGCGCCCTCTTAATGTAAAAAAATGTAACGATTAACGATACCAAAAAGACGAATAGTAGTACCAATATATGTCGAGTATTATTAGAAAAGGGAACCCCCTTTGCAAAGGAAGAAAGTCATCACTTCGGTGCTTAATTTGTGTACATAGCCTCCCCGTTTTGAAAAAGTGCATCGTCATAGATCGCACTAACATTTAACTTGTTTGTTTGAAATATTAGTAATTTTTAAGAATAAAAAAATACATTACGTCAGTGTTTTATTAAGTGATAATAAAAAAATAAGCGAACGAATAATTCTGAGGGAGGGTAATTACGCCCCTAAAACCGCCCCTGCAACAATTTCAGCCATTCTTATAATTTCATCTGATCTCGTTCCATGCTTGTTGTAGATGACGATAAAGTTCCTGCAATATGTTTATTGCTTTTATAAAATGCTTCACAAAGGAACCTATAATATCCCACAGAAAGTAGACCATAGAAGAATTGTGCATTTCTCGTAGTGTAGGAAGTTCTGACAGATATGGGATTAAAGTTTTTCTCCTGAAACATGCAGCCTTAGTATTAGTATCAGTGCTTAAATAAAATAATTAATAACTGGAATAAAAAACACCATCATTGACTTAAACACCAACAATAGAGTACTTCATTATAATAACAGGTCTTGAGTCTCTGCCACCTCATAGATAGTAATCTAAACTGTACTGATCACAAAAAATTAGACAAAAAGAGGAACCGCGGTTCACCGTTGAATTTTTTTGTTTTTTTTTGTTTCGTGGAAGTGGAGAAATTTTACATAAGACACCTAAAGGCCACTCCTCCAGATAGTGTCAGATTCTTAAATTCTTACTGACTAAAACTCCACTCCCCTGTTTAACAACATTACTGTTGATTAATTTTTCTGGAAGCGTATTGATTGGGTCTTTAAAATGACTATGTAATGACTGAGTAAATGCACATTTAGTGAATTTTAAATCGTGATGGATGTTAAAATTTTGCCTGATGGGCGTCCTGATTTAACGTGATCCTACAGATGGCAGAGATCAAATTTGGTGGAATGTCTGAGGGCAAGCTGAAGGATATAGTCTCTAGGGTTATTTAATTCCGAGCGCAGCTGCTAGTTAAGATGTTCAAAACAAAAATGTAAGAACGACTTCCGAGGGCTCTACCCCTCAAATTTCTTCAGAGCAGCTTCAGTGTATGTGTGAAATGTGCCGGCGAGCACCCTTCACATACGTGCACTAAGCCGGTGGACGACAAAGCAACGTGCCCACCTAAGTCTTCGGAGCCTAAAAAAACTCCACCTAAAGAAGTCTATGCACAGATGATGGATGCTCTTTCCTCTAAAGAGGACAAAGTAATTCTATCTAGAATCTACATGGAAGTTTATGGCGCAAGCCCTTAACTTCCTCCGCTATTTGTACCATAAATGGCTAATAACGTTGAGAATATCTCTCACGAATTTATTCGCATTGCTTTTTGGAATGCGAACGGACTTCGAGACCGGCTGCCAGAGCTCGAGCTTTTCATCAAGGATAATGATATTAATAATAATACGAGTAATAATAATAAAAATTAACTTTATTTCCCATTTATAAAACTTTACAGCATGCTTTATACAATAAATAAATATATAAGAAAGTGCGCCAGGAAAGGAAATGCAAGGTAGACATAAATAATACATTTGGGTATCTCTTATCTTAATGACGACTTTTTCGTCGCCGAAGTAAATTCTGTCGTAGCAAAGTATAAAACAACAACCGTAAGTAGAAATGTCATCATGCCACTGCGGAAGAGCTAAACAGCTTAACGTAACGAACGCGATCATGTGTCTAGGTCATTTTCTAGACCAATTGAAGTTGGCAGAGGTTGTCAACATTCTAAAAGCTCCATCTTTTCCTCAAAATTACCGACCTAGGTGACCTGGCGTCTGGCCATCAACACCGAGAAGAGTGTTGCAATGCACTTTTCAAAGCCGCGACGCCGCATCATCAATACCCCTGCTCTGACATACGCAGATAACCCTATTCCGACTGCTAGCGAAGCAAAATACCTAGGCATCGTCTTCGACCGTCGTCTAAACTGGTCAAAGAATATTTCTCACGTCATCCAGAAAGCCAGAGCTTCGCCGAGCAAGCTGTGGCCTATCATCAATACCAAGTCAAAATTATGATACAAGAACAGGGCTAAGCTCTTCACAATGATGATTAGGCCGCAACTAAAGTATGCAGCACCGATATGGGGTTACTGCAGGTCATCACAAATGGCTCGTCTCCAGCGCACGCAAAATGTCGCCCTCAGACATGTGCTAAATGCACCACCATACATTCGAAACTCTATCATACATAGGGACATGAGGGTGCCGAGTGTGCTGGAGTTCATAAAAGAGATTTCTGTAAATTTTTAAAGTAAAATTGACGAAAATCCTCCTCATGGAATTAATTTTCGAAAATACACGGACAACAGACATCGTCGCCCAAGACAAATTCTAATTAACAATAATTAGACAATCTCATTTACACGACATCCACCGGCCAACTGGCGGCGCTGCTTCCCTAGCGTGAAGGGCGTTTCAGCTGGACGGACGGTTACATGAATTCTTGCGATTTTTTCGCTGACGTTCCCGCTAGCATAGACCTTTGGTTCTGATCTAGCTCGCAATCAAGTCCAAGGAGGAGAGGTTTTAGTCCGTAAGAATCCGACACTACCCTGTTACGAGGGTATCTATGTAAGATTTCCTCTCCTCTAATCAAATTTAAAAAAATAGTTAAGATGTACCACGGTGCATTGACGATTGTTAATCAGAAAGATTTTTCTGATCATCATGCCTTGTGTGGCCTCTAGCTTATTCATCTGTGACTTGAAAAAGGCTGGGGAATCATATGTGATTTTTAACCGTATGCTTGCCTTGTCCAGGTAGACTTTATTGGAGACGAAGAGCTGACTTTTGTTAAGCAGTAGTCCTTGTTTGGCTTTTAAAACGGTCTTTAGGACTTTGGCCTTTTCTACTTGCATGGGTTTTGTGTTGGTTTTTATTTCTTTATGTATTCTTTCCAAGTTTTTTGGTCCTTTGTCATTTTAGTTGCTTCTTCTCTTGAGATACCTCTTTTCTCTAGTATCTCATTTATTACTCCTTCTCATGTTTATCTTGGTCGTCCCCTTTTCTTATTTCCTTGTGCTTTTGCCTCTTATACTTTTCTGGTTTGCGTGTTTTTGTCCATTCTCTGTACATGTCCCCACCATCCTAGTTGTCTCTCTTCTATGTATTCCTCTATACTCTTTACTTGAAGCTTTTCTCTTATTCTTTCGTTCCTCATTTGGTCACTAATGGACGCCCTACGCCAAGATCTTATTTTGCTTTAATATCTTTCATTCAGTATCCATGTTTCACTTCCAGGCCTGTATATAAATTTATATACTTTTATTTTTGGGCTCGTCTTAATTTTTCTTTTTTTATTAAGTGTGTAGTAGGAGTACAATTTATTTGCATTGTTTATTCTATTGTTTATATCTGCTTCTTGTTGTCCTGAGTCTTGTATGATCCCTCTTAAGTGTTTGTATTGTTTCACTTGCTCTATTTCTTTGTTCTTCATTTTTAAGTTCATTTTCGTTTCTTGTCCTGTTATTGCCATCACTTTAGTTTTGCTTTAGTATTAATTTTCATGCGCTAATGTTGCATTATCTTATTCCATATTAATAGTTTTTTTCTGAAAACCTTTTTGCCTATTTGCTAGTATCACAATCATTTGCAAATGCATTATTCTATTTCTACTCTGTTCATGTCTCAAGCAACATTTCATTGTTTATTTCCTTTATTATTTGGTCCATGTATATTATAAACGACAAAGGGCTTAAGCTTCCTTCCTGTCTCACTCCTTGTTTAGTGGTAAATTCTTCAGTTTTCTTGTTTTTAGCTATTATTACATTTCTTGTGTCTTTCTTTATGTTGCTTTTATCAGTTTACTGTTGACTTCCAGTTTCCTTTGGCTTTCCTAAGTTTTTCCTCTTAGCACCTTATCGAACGCTTTTTCTATGTCCAGGTAAGCAATAAATATTGATTTCTGGATTGTTTCCAATGTCCTATTGATTATTGTCTTCAGTGTAAATATATGGTCATATGCACTTCTTCTTGGCCTAAAACCGCTTTGTGCTTCTGATATTTTTAGGTCTGCTATTTGTCTTAACCTTTTTCTAATATATTTCTCATATATTTTTGTAGTGTGATTCCTCAATAATTTTGAAATCTGTCATGTTCCTAGCTTTGTAAATGGTCACTATTATTCCCACTTCCCACTCCTTTCGTACTTTTTCTTATTTCCACAGTCTGCTGATCAATTTCCATAGATTTTTTGCCTTTAGTTTCATATTTTTAATCATTATATCTGTTATTTTGTCTATTCCTGGTGCCTTTTCAATCTTTAGTCACACATACTCGTTTAGCTGCCCCTATTGTTACTGTCTTTAGTGATTCCCAATTCTTCGTCTATACTTTGTGTTTCTACTTCTTATAAATAATGAGCTATATTTTGTTCCAATTTAGTATTTTATCCGTGTGCAGATCGAGGTATTTAACTTAATTAGTCCATGGTATTGCTGTGTCCTTTAAAGTAAAGTTATCTAAGAAAATCGAACGACCCTGAGAAAAATAAATGTTTTAGCTTTTCTCTGGATTAATAGAGATTTCCCATTCATTTAAGGGAATCGAACGTCCCTGAGAGAAGTAAATAGCTTGTTTTTTTTGGGCCAATCGAGAATTGCCATTCGAGTATCCACTTCTCGAGATTGTCGAGGGCTGTTTGGATTTCACGCATGATGTGCAGGATATGTTTACCATGATACGGGTATACGGTGTCTTCCGCATGATAGGCCGTTAGTACGTGTGCAGGGGCTAAAGTGTCACGTAGAGGAGAGCTCCGATCTCTGTAAGACGCCCAAACTCATTTCTGTCAATTCAGAGGTATTCATAATGCGCTGAGAAAGTTCTTTTGATGATAAACTGTAAGATGAGTTTTACGAGGTAAAAGGAACAGTTAAAATATAGCACTTTAAAAATCAATACACCGTGCCAAACGCGATCAAATGCTTTAGCCATATCTAGGAAAATGTTAAGGTGTTTTACTTTTGTCTAAAACCTTCGATTATATGATCGCTGGTTCAAACTAGCTGGTGATTTATAGACAGGCTTTTCATAAAGCCAAATTATATGTGTTGGCGAATTTGTCATATGACCATTCGCTCAGGTTGTTACCGGCGTTCAGTTTACCTGAACGTGGTAACAAATGCGTAATTATATTTTAATCCATTTTACGAGCTACCCATTGCTCCTAATAATAATTTGCATAAATTCCGCATTATTGAAATAATCCAAACGAGATAATTTTCCAAAATGTGCAGCTGCCAGTGTGGAACAATAAGACGGGCCCTTTTTCGGCGAAGAGGATCATTACCTGTTCCCGGAATTGCGGGGCCTACGTGACCGAAACAAAGCCGCGTCACCGAAGACCACCATATAAAACCAGGCTCCGGCCATCGCTCTTTACCAGTCGTCTGCCATCAGCAGCGGTGGTCAGCCTGGTCGGCTTCGCCGATTCAAGCCTCTTGCTCTTGTATATATTGTATATTTTTCTATGTCTATTTTCTGTCTATTCTGTTGTAATATATTTTCTTCTTCTCCAGGCCCTATGTTTTAATTTACACACACTTTCTCTTGTTCTTTACTCTGTTTCACAGCTAGCCGGTGCCCATACGTTGACGTGGCGTGGGAGCTCAAGCAAATATCACCGACGGGAAACTGTTTAATCGAAGCCTGCGGCTGCTAATCGATGGTAAGCCTCGCCAGGGACCCCTGGGCCGCCTCCAGTGCGTGTTGGTTCCAGAAAGTACCGTCGGTGCTACTTCCTTGCCAGTCCACCACGAGGACGTCTTCCGCGTCACCGTTAACAAGGTGAACGTGTATGTTTGTTTCAAGCAGTTTACCTAATGCATACTGATGGCACGATGATTTGGTGAATTTTTTTTATCTTTACCTGGTTTAGGTATTAGAACTACTGTACCACGTTTTAAAAAATAGCATGATCAGGTATAAACATTGTAGTGAGGAATACAATTGCTTTAAGTGAGAGATTCTTGAAGCAGTTGTAATTGATTTTATAGTGTCCAGGTGCCTCTTTGTTTAATGAAATCCGTGAAGTCCGTGACTTCTCTAATTGTGGTTAGTTTGGTGATCGATTAAAACGATGAAGCACCTCCTGAGTTCGTTGTTCATGATATCTTCGATTGACGAGAATTGTGATTCCAGGCTATCTGCAAACAATTCGGCTTTGTTTTTTGCAACGTATGAGAGACTTTTTTGCTCGTTAATGACAGGAGTCACCATTCTGGATTTGGTGAAGTTCTTTGTGAGCTTCCATAGTTGGGGTTTGTGATGGGTGGCTTAGTAAATATGCCTTACCCAACGGGCTTTCTCTAAGCTCTTTCTGAATTTCATTTTGCAATCTATTGAAATCCTGCTTTGTTTAATTCCTTTTTCTAATTTTGATTAGAAGATATCATAGAATATTGAGCGTATCGCCAGGAGAGACCTTTTTCACTGTGGTAGCTCCTTCAATGGCTTTATGAATAGAAATTGTCAGGATTTTTATTCCCTCATCGATCCTTGCTCGATTTCGCATCATTGAAATCAACGGTAGGTGTTTCGAAATGGATTTATTGAAGATATTTTTCAAGTCAGTGATTTTGGCTGTTCTTTCAAATATGGATATTTCTGTATGGATATCGATTATTAGTGGGTTGTGATCGGATTGTATTTTTGATGTGGTTCATACATCTATATCGTTTTCGATTCTATTGACTATAATAATATTGAGACAGTATCGAGCATTAGGAAAAAAGGTATGTAAGTTTTGACGTATCGTCTGAATGGGCAGTCTCTGGTGAACCATATAATGGAACAATCTTCTACCTCTTTGGTTTGTAATTCGACTGTGGCAGCTAGGATGCTTGGCATTGAAGTCGCGAGTATTGTGGAAATGTCCTCATTAAGGATTTTATCATAACCTGCAGGGATTATTGGATTGGATGATAATTAATAAACGCTACTTTCTTTGCGTTTTTTGCCATTTACACCGACGATGGTAGATGTTGCTTCCAGATTTTGTATTGCTGTGCTTTTAAGGACAGTGTAATCGAGTCCACAACTTAAGTAAATCGTTATGCCACCTCCAGCCTTCCGATTTGTACGAGGGGTAAGATGAAGATTGTAGCAATTTATCTATAAGCTATGTCATGATGAAGCTGAAGCACTATATGGACATCTAAGATAAGCGTGAACTGCTGTTCTGACGTTGTATCCTTTAGACCGTTTGTGTCCCAGGTGCACCTTCTGCACATATTTACTTTGGTTACTGCTGCATCGTTAAGTTCTTTACTGCTCAGTGGATTTTTTTAATGGCAAAGATTCAAGGAATGTTTTTTTTAATTATTTCTACCCTTATTAGTAGGGTGGGGTTTATGAGCATGTAGACGGTACTAGGATTTTTTATGATTGAAATTTTTTCATGGTTGAATACTATGTGATTCTATTTATATACAATACTGATTTCATTGAAACCTCTTTTCTGAAGTTGCTTCAATAAAATATATCGTATAGGTCAATACGATTAAAAATTACAACACAGTTTTTCATAATGCAAGTTGCCTTAGATCTTTCATCGTATTAATAACAATTGTTGCCAAATGATGAAATCTGTCCCTAAGACTCATTTGTCTGAGTCAGCTAATCCGCGGCCCGCCTTGATATATTTTTGTAGCCCACGAGATTCATCACACTCTTAAAAATATATTTATTTTATAATTGTCAAAATATAGAAAACTAATGTATTAAAAAACATGATTTTACGATCTAAGCATTTACTTACTCACATATTATCCCTTCACCCTTATATAATCCCTAAATAATGAAAAAACTCATTATGTTACATAATGTTTAACCAAAAGATAAGTAAGAAAATGATTCAATAAAAACTCATTATGTCATTTTCGAATTCATTTCAATATTTCATCCATTTGCACCAATGATGCAAATATATGGACAAATAATCTGACCAATAGCCATTTGATAAAGTAACTATTTTATTTATTTATTTATTTATTGGTGTTATGAGACATACATCCTTACACAAGTCAATAGAAGTACATACAAATACATTGCTTTACATTGTATCACTAGTAATATTAAAAATATACAATTTACATACATAATATGTGGAACATTAAATTAATATAAAATATTTAAGTTAGTATATCATAATGGATTAAAAATTAACAGAATATATTTGAACATATGAACTTAAATTATACTAATACTAACGAAAACCAAGGAATACTTATATCTATTTTACTATTTTAAACGTATTTTAAGAGCTTCCCATATACTCATCTAATGAGTAAAATGCTTTTTCTAGTAAGTATTTTTTGCACCACTGCTTGAACTCTTTCGTAGGGAGCTGTTGGATGTTGCTAGGTAACCGGTTGAAGAACTTGATACAGTAATATCTGGTGCCCGTCCGGGATGTAGATAAGCGATACTGTTTTATACGTATCTCATTTAATTTGCGAGTGTTATGAGCATGATATGTTTTGTTACAGTCATAGTCATTTATGTTGTTTTTAATGTGCATTAAACATTCCATGATATATATACTTGGTACAGTTAATATGCCAAGACCAATAAATTTTTGCTTGCAATCTTCCCTGTAAACCAGTCCAGTTAGCACACGAACAGATTTTCGTTGTAGATTAAATATATCTTGCAATATGGTTGAATGGCCCCATACTAGTATACCATATTTTATATGAGAATGGATAAAATAGTAGTAAGCATTTTTAGAACATTTGTATGCAATGACCTTGACAAATTTCTTAATATGAACACACCTTTCGACAATTTACGGCCCAGTTGTATACCGTGTGTTTCCCATGTCAAGTGAGTACCTATGGAGAATCCAAGGAGCGTGGTTGACGAGTTTTCCACTACCTCGGCACGTTTGAGAGAGAATATTTTGTTTACTGTTTTTTTTGCATTTAATTTTAATTTATTACTGTTGAATCAGTCATTAGCTACCTGCATTGTGTGTTTCATTTGATTTGTAACGTTTTTAATTGTGTCCCCTTTTATTGAAATAGTGGTGTCATCGGCATAGAGTACCGTGGATATATTGGAAAATTGTGTCGGGAGATCGTTGATATATATTAAAAATAATAGGGGGCCCAAAATTGACCCTTGGGCTACCCCATGTACTATCTTGCGCTCCTCAGAAATAGTATTGCCATATATTACTTTCTGTCTTCTTTTTCTTAGCAATATTGAATGTGTTACACAGTCAAATGCTTTGCTAAGATCGAGCAGATTACTGGCCACAATGCTGCCATCCTCAAATGCCTCCAAAACATAATTTATAAAATTTTCTATCGCCATTATCGTAGATTTACCACGTCTAAAACCAAACTGTTTTTCAGATAGTATGTGATTCATGTCCAGGTAGTAAGAAATCTGTTCTGATAATATCACCTCTATAATTTTAGATAATAAGGGTACGATAGAGATTGGTCAATAGTTATTTGTGTTCAATTTATCGCCGTTTTTATGTATTGGAATACACTTTGACAATTTTAGGACATCAGGAAAAATCCCTGTTGCAATTGACCGATTTATTAAGTGCGTTAACGGGCTTATTATTATCTCAACGATGCACTTGATTAAACTAAGATTTAGTTCATAAATATCTTTAGAGGCTTCTTTTTATATTTTTATTTTGTACATCGGGGATTTTAATAAACAACCCAAAGTGATCTGATACTCCAATGTCAACAACTCTAGCTATATGAACATTTGAGTTATAAGAATTTGTGAATATATTAACAATACACGCACCTTGCCTTGTGGCTTGTGTTGTAGCTTTATATAAACCGAAGCTAGCAAATATATTGCATACGTGGGTTGCTCTTCTGTCATTCAGGTTAAAATGTACATTGAAATCTCCACATATATATACAATGTGTGTCGATAATTTTAGTCGTTTTAGCATCGTCTCTAAAATGTTTAAAAATTCTTCATAATTACCGTTTGGTGGCCTATATAATGCAATAATAATCATATTATATTGACTTAAAACTAAACCTGATATTTCACATGTTTTTTCTGATGAAATTTCATTTAAGAACGTTAAAACTACATAGTCGATGCCTTCACGCACGATTACAAGTGGCCCGCCATGTATCGCCGAGGATCTACTGTACCAAGCCGCAATATTAAAATCATTTATTTTGTATGCTAATGCTTCATTCTCTGTTAACCAATGTTCACAAAGGGCTATTACTTTAATATTTTTATCAACAGTGTACGCGTCTAGTTCTTCAATTTTATTTTTAAGACATTGAATATTCAAGTAAAATAATAGGGAAGATTCCTTTATCATATCGTTTCCAGTTCCCTGGACGCGGATTTCGGTGGCATACGAGGGGGCTGTTGGAATAAAAAACGCCTCACCATAACTCCTGAAGGTCACATTTGAGGATCCTCCATTTTCTCCAGACAGTCGAATGGAACTGTAAGTTTGAATGACGCATATTCGTCGGGGCGGCGCGAATTCAACTTTTCACCTAGAATTAATTCATCTTATTGTTATCTAAGTGCCTTCTAATGTCATCAATGGTGGTGTCAGGATGGACTCTATAAACGTGCAGATGAGCACGTTTTTGCACTCCCTTCAAATTGGACTGGGAAATAGCTGTTCCTACGATGTTTTTCCTAGGCTGCTTATTCCTGCGTTGCACCGTCTTCCACTTATCTGTGTCCTCCTTAGTGGTTACGGCTGGCCGACTATGTGACCTATCTTCTATCTCAGCGTGGTTTGGGTTGCATACATTATTTGATGAATTTGTAGAAGTACTCGATTCGCGAAATTTGACCTCTATGATATTCCCTGATTTCTCTGGTTGAACCGTAACCGTGACTGCAGTAGGCGCTACGTTCTTTCTAGTTTCTGCAACTTTATTTACTTCACCTTCTAAATTTGCTACTTTCTTTTCAAGTTCATTATTTGCAGCTGAAAGGTGTTTTACAAGTTGTTTAAGGTACATGTAAGCATCTACCTTAAAGTCGATGATCGATGAAAGGGACTCGTCCGGGTCAGCTACTTTTGAGGTTACGCCTTCAAGACAGTTAATATGTCCATCGTCAGTGATGTACATCCCACAAATTTTAATCACACAACTTAAGTGATAATTACTCTCACAAATGCTACACGTCACATACTTTTTGACTGTTACACTGCACTGTTTACATACGATTTCATCGCTAGATACCGATCTGAGAACTGGTCTCGGTGCCATCTTGGCTATATAATGTATTTTAATTAGTTATTAGGTTAAATAATTATTATAATCTTTCGAATAAAGATAGTAAATAAATTTATATCAAATTAATTTTTTTTAAAGTTTAAAGTAAATCGAGAATTAAAAACAACTGAAGACAATTTCTCAAATCTTTTTTTCATTTCCTTTCAGGCGACTCGTAAAGTTCACACGTGAAATAAGAAATATGCAATGAAAAAGTATATAATAAAGTAAGGCGGTACGAGCCGGGAGAAATCTCGCGGCTACAAGAAAATACACTCAGTAAGAGTTATAGAGGTATAATTTTTTCGTTGAATAGATTATTCCTGGGCATGGGAACCGTAAACAGTAAAACGTTATGATAAAAGAACTGATAAAAATAAAATAAAGGAACCGGGGCTGGCGGGGGGGGGGAAGGGTGGACGAGTGAGGTATATACGGCGCTATCAAGCTTGTCCTTGTTTAAAACTATACGAACAATCTTTCTCAATCTCAGTTCGGGAAAGTTTGATGGCATGTGAAAGAAGAATGGTCGGCTTTACATTTTCGGACTTCGGAGACAGGTCCGCTCCCTTCCGCCCCGTTCCATTCGCCACGGGGCTGCGGAGGCTTTATATGTACGATACTTAATATATTAGAAATTGTTTGTGCTCCGAAATGTCAACATTTTAATTAAATTACACCGTTTGAATACTTAGTAAGTATAATTTATAATATTATTTACGTGTACATTAAAATACAATAGAAAACAAGAAATGATTTGATTTGTTAAATAAATTACTATATCTTAAGTGTAAAGTTTAAAGATATAAATATTTAAGCTAAATCCTCTTATGAACCAATGTCAAAAAGTTGATCCTATAGTTGTAATAATGTAGTGCGCTTTTTAATTTTTCTTAAGTAAGAGAGAAGTTTGGTAATCAGAAATTTAGCAAAAGTTTAACAATATATAGAGATATATGTCTGAATATTTAAAATAGTTTAAAATGCTCTTATCTCAAAACTATGCAAATAAATAAATGTAGCTAGCAAAGATACTTTTTTTTTAACATTATTAATTTAGGACAGGGCTGAAAGACCTCAGGTCTATAGCCCAGACGGACTAACACCATTTATTTATATTTATGTTAAATGTTATTATGTTCTGTTAATGTGTCCGAATAAAGATTATTGTATATATAAATAAATGTATGTATTACAAATAAAATGGTCCTTATGTTTTACAAATAGCTAAGGTATTGACTCAAAATATTTATATTATTATATTGAAAAACAATTGGAATAAATATCTCAAAGAATAATAGTAATCTCAAATGAATTTCAAACAAGGATTATGCTCTATAAATGCCTTTTTTAGATTTAGAGAATTGAAATAAAACAACAGAGTTGGGAGCGTTTCAAATTTATTGTTTTATTTCAATGTGTTATGGAATTTCATCATTCTTCAAAAAAGTTAATGTGCAATATCTTATTTGTATCTCTAAGAGGAGTGATTTTACGGAGAAAGAGGTGGACAGAGCTTTTGGTAAAGTAAAGTTAAGAAAAGAGGCAGGCATGCGTGGACCAAAAGTTGTTATGTAGAAGGAGATAGAAAAGATAGGAAAACAAGATTTAGGTAGCTGCTAAATCAAGTGTGAAGAAGGAAATCTAAAATACCTGCATCATGGAGAGTTGGAATTATATGTGAGGGTGGAAATGAATCTATCTAATAAATTTAGGACATAGATGGGCATGAGACAGGGTTGCTCATTGTTATTTAATTTATATATTAGTGAATTAGAAGAAGTGCTTATAAAAGGGCAAGGGTATTTTGTAGTGTAGAGAAAGCAAAGAAGTGGAAATTCATGAAAGGTAGAGACGTATTGAAAGACGTGGTTACAATGACACCTTGGCAAGTGCTAGATGTAGGTTAGAAGTGAGAGAAATGAAAAGCTAGATGGAAAAAAATGAAAATGTGTGATTGTGTGATTATGTGTGATTGGAAAGAATACTTCCAGGCATTTGATATAGGAGTGTGAAGAAGTTTGTGAGTAATAGGTGGCAAGATACAGAATGGTTCCGGGGCTTCTGATGAAAGTAGGATGGGAAAAAGAATAAAGTAGAAAAGGATGATATAATTATTGTATTATTATATAACAATATATAATCATTGTTTCTTTCTATTCTTTTTAAACCTACGACTGCTTGTAACAATTAATTTAAATTTTAATTCGTAAGCTGTATACCTACAACATATATTCTGAGATCTCGCAATAATTATCATTATACTTATCTAATCATATACAGGCTGCATAAAGTCAATCAATCAGAATTAAAGAGTCATATTCGTGTGTCTTGGTCTAATATTGATTCTAATGTATGTTATTTGAAGTACCTTAATGAAACCAATGTAATTTTCTTTGCAGATGACCGAACAATAAATATTTCAAACAAGAAAAAATGGATCAAAATGCCAAGTAAGTGAGCATTTACGAAAAAAAATGTAAAACACTTTGCCTTGAGGCCGATTAGGTGAATCCAGAATTGTAATTATACGTTATTGTAGGTATTAGGTATTATTTATTTTAAACAACTTGCTAACAAAAAGAATCTAATTTAAAAATTATAATTAAATTATTTGTCAAATATGGCTTCCTTGTCATAAAATTTTAAGCATATATCTTGAAGATAGTGTTCCCGACTTGTGTTCTTACACTTGATTCATTACACTTGGTAGCTGGTGATAATACTTATTACACTTAGGTACAATTTTTGTAGAGCTTTTTTAATGTATAAGTTTTGTATCATTGTGACATAGACACACAATTTATTAATCGTTGGAAAAGAAGATAATATCTAATATTTTATATACACAATAACTCTTTTAATTTCATTATCAATTGATAGGACTATACAACTTATGGGTGCATAATTATATACAAATGATTTAGTCATTATCATCAAAAAATCCTTTTACAAAATAAAAACACAAAAACATTAACTAGCTACCTGCAATATGTTGGCATACTGGAACTCGGGATCATTCTCATAATTGCACATATGAAAAGCAATTTCGCAGCTCTCCTTAACAACTTGATTGTCATCATTAAGGTATTTTTTCTGTTAGGTAAGGCATACTGGTTTCATCTTGCAATCGTCCAAAAACGAAAGCGATTCCATGGCGGAATTAAGCACTTTCATACTTCAAGGCCTCGCTCAGGAATAAAATGATCTGTTTTGAACGATAATTTCTTAAAGAGAACATGTATTTATAACGATCAAAATAGTAAAACTTTCATCCAGCAATATAGACTTTGAATGTATGGTATCTTTGGTGGTACTGAATCGACAGACGGTTTGGATTTTCTAAAAGGTTTTGTTTGTTTTTATCACTGTGTAACCATTTAATCCTATTAAGTGTCAATTCACATAAGGGCTAGATCGTTTAAGAACTTCTTTATTATTGCAAGTGATTCTTTAAAGCTAATTGCTCTGAAGGCTTCAGCAGCTTCGAGTCGAACCCTAGGTTCTTCATTTGCATTTTACAAGATGTTCATCAGTAAGTAATACCTCTTTTGTCTTGTATTTGCTCTAAATAATAAATAAGCCTGTTTATAATAA
Source organism: Ontholestes murinus (assembly GCA_963969525.1). NCBI lineage: Eukaryota > Metazoa > Arthropoda > Insecta > Coleoptera > Staphylinidae > Ontholestes > Ontholestes murinus. The sequence continues at coordinate 28,453,963 of OZ018394.1, forward strand.
TCCCTAACTGTTGCCAAATGCAGTGTTAATACATTAAATGGAAAAGTTTCTACTGTTCAAAGTGAACAAGGTTCAAAACCTCTCTTTTCTCTTGTGGCGGATATTAAATGGAAGTGTAATTCATTCATATTTGCCTCAAAAATTTTGCTCATTGTACTGTTTATTAAATTCAAATTTTAGTATTCTCTACAATTATAAGGTGTGAAAACTTTACTCGAATACAAATCATAACTTCGATATAGGCGATTTCTGCAAAAAAATCCCGAAACACGCTACGTATTGTTTTTTCTTGTCACAGCCACCTCCGGCCATTTTTTTTTTCAAATTGAAAGGTATGACAAGTAACATCTCGTTTGAAAGATCTCTTCGCAAGGAATACAACACACTATTTATTTCTAAAAAGGTTAAGATAAACAAATAGCCTATACATAGAAATTAGGGCAAGAAAAAACAATACTCCACTTAAAGTTTCCGCAATGAATATTTTATGATATATTGTGGTTTTTTAATAAAATATAAAAAACTTTTAATTTTTTGTTATATTGTTATATTATTTACCAAAACCAAAAAAATATATTATGTACATTAAGAAAATCTACTTTGTTGTCACCACAAAAGATTTTTTTCAAAATATATTCAATATGTGAAAATATTATTTTATTAAAATGTATTAGGTTTTTATTATCTATATTTGTGGTTTCAAAATTTCATTAAATTTATTTCAGGTGGACCAAATTACTTCATAAATGTTTTCAGATTTTTTACAAGAATATAAGTTTAAAGATAAAGCATAAAAACTCTTAACAGTTTTTAAGATACAGCATGAACGGACAGACACACACGTAGTTTTTGTTTATCTAAAAATTGTTAAAATGGTATATATCAACCTCAAAACGAATATTTCTAATGAGAAATTGTTGATAAAAATATTTAATGGTTAAAAGATGTTTTATACAGGGAGATTAACAAAATTTGGAAATAATTTCGAGATGAGAACTATGAAGTACCAAATATAACAAGTACATTAATGTTACGTCGGAGTTAATAAAAGTAACGTACTTTCGTTCAAATACGCTATAATTATTTTACAGCTAGATGGTAAAAGTCGAACTGATGACAATAATTTGAAAAATGTAGTTATTATTATCTTGAGCTATTCAAATATAGACGATAAATCTAACTAGAAATCAGACAATATTTTCCACGTCTAAAGCCTGATTGATATTTAGAAAATAAGTTTCCCCTCTCCAGATTTTATTGAAATGAGACTGACTCAAAAATGTTGACTATAGATGTTTTTTTTAATATTGGTCTTTTTGGACCTTTCTTCTTTAGAGCTGATACACACTTGAATATTTTGAGATAATCTGGTAATATATTTTATTGGATGCACTGATTAATTAACTATGCCAGTAGCTATATAATTTTGTCCGCTTATCAGATTTAATTACTCATTAAATATCATTAAAGTCTATAAATAGATAGTCAGTTTTTTAAATCTGAATTAGGTCAAATAAAAGACTTTAAAAAAGTGTCCAACTACTGAAGAGTATAAAAAATGGCAATTTTATTTGGCTAGATATTAAAGTTGAATTATAAATATAAATAAAACAATAACAATCAATTTGAAAACAAATAAATGGTGTTAGTTCATCTGGGCTATATACCTGCGGTCTTTCTGCCCACGAAAATATATTTTATGTTAATGAATTAATAAGGCGGCTACTTAATGAAACTCCCTAAAATATTAAAATAAAACACCACAATTGGGAGGGTTTTACTTAAACTGTTAATATTTATTTAACTAATTTACGGGTAACCCCAGTTTTCAATAATAATATCATAATAAAACTTATAAATAAACTTAACTTAAGGTAAAGTATTTTGATTAAAATTCTAATTAAATCAAATCCAGCTAACAGATTATAAATTACAATAAAACTTATATACATAAATATACATGTACACACTTTATTAGTTTATATTGCGCCTCAAATTATTAAAATTTGAATCAAAAATATCAAACCCATAATGTGCATTTAAATAAAAAATATATTATTTGTTCTCAAGCAATTTAATGAAAATGAAGATTTGACGGACCACAAAGTTATGCTTCTTCAAAAGGCCATTGCGTACATGTTAAATATTGTATTTAAATTCGAGAGATTGAAAAAACTTCTTGTGTACATTGTCAGGAGACGCGTACCGAAGGTAAAATTTTACAAGTAAACACTATAAATCATTAAGATATTCATAACTCCCTAGATAAATGCCATATAAGATTCCATATTTTTCTAGCCTTAATGCAGACGACAATCAAATAAAATACCAAAATATTTAATGATATCTGTTCTTGCTAAAGGTACCGAGTCCAATAAATACTCAAAATTTATCTTGTTTTTAGTTATTACATTTAGAAATATTTTAATTTAGGCGGTAAACAAAACATCAGGCATTAATATTATCTAGGTCAATTTGTAACCTTCTACAGCCTTCAACAGTATGAATTACTTGATATAATTTAAAATCATCTGTGTACAACAGGTGATCCACAAAACTTCATTATCCACGAGATCGTTAATAAATAATAAAAATAAAATCGGACCAATGCAAGTACCTTGAGGATCCCTAACGTAACCGGGGTTGGATATGAAAGAAAGTTTTTGATTTTAACTTGTTGAGTACGACTGGTAAGAAATTAATTTAACCACGTCAAAGTTGTGGGATCTATACCTAGCAACTTAAGTTAGCGGAGTAATGGTCCAAGGTATTCTACAAGAACTAGTTGAACTCCAAAAGATTAGTAGCAGTAGACTTGCCACACTGAAATCCATCTTGGGTACTCGAAATAAGTGGACGGGATATCCATACTAAATCATCACTCACCAATTTATCATATAATTTGGCCGATTGTAAAGAAACGCCACAGTAATTCGTAACGGTTCCTCGACTCCCATTTTTTTAAATATAATGCAATAAATATGTTTTACATATATCAGAGAATGTTCCTAAACCAAGGGACCTGGTAAATAATAACTGAATGGGCAAAAAAGAATATACGCAATTGAGTAACAGATTATTTGGCACACCATCAGGGAACCAAGTTCATTCTTTTACAGATGTAATATTAAAAACACTAGCAACGGAAATAGACAAATTTAAATCTAAAACTTCTGGAGTATTGGCCATAAAGATATAAGAAACATCGATTGTTGTGTCTTTTACATATACTGTCGAAAAATTTATTTATGAACAAATTTACCATATCCTGTCCCTTTAGTTTATTTTTAGGAAAGCCATATTCCTTTTAAGTGTCATTAGTAAATTTCCAAAAAGAATGTGGATTAGTGAAAACATTTGATTCAGCTCGTTCTAAATATTTCTTGTGCAGTTCGTTACATAATAATAATTAATAGATAATACTAAGAAAAGCTTTTTGTAATACCAACAAAATCTTTTTTTAGTATGTTGGATAAAATAAAAAATACCTAATAACGTAAATTACTAAAAATAGATAATCTTCTTGACAGGTTGTTTATGTTTTCTGTGAGCTACTTTCTTTCTGCGGGGCAAATTAATTAGATTTTCATTACACTAATCTGGAAATGTAGATTTTTTCTTTCTTAAAACTGTTGTTGGGATAAACAGTTCGTAGAAATTTTTGATTGCAATATTTATATCAGAATTGGACAGAATATTATTCCAGTCAGCTTGTAATAAATAATCAGTAAGATTGGAGTAATTTGTATATTTATACAGTCTTGTACGTGTCCATTGTTTTCTTAAATAAATTAATAGGAATGGATAAAGTTTATTTAAAATGATGACGACAAAAGCTGAGTAAAACATCTTCAACCAAGGAGACAGATATATGAGCACAATCCGTAAAAAAATAAGTTAAGAAAAACTCTCTAATTCGGTATAAAATTAATATAATCTAAATTTTAGTAATTATATGAATCAATAATTATCCCCGCTTGAGGGCTAGGTGATTGTAGTGCATAACCACTAGCATTCCAATAAGCCAAATTCAGATTTAAGTCCCCACAAATCAAAAATTTATGATGATTATATTGAGTGCGTAAAGATTTGATAACATTCAATGATCTTCATATATTAAAACTGAAGATTTTGGAGTAATATAAATCATGTTCTTTGTGTTAACAACAGTGGTGGAAATGAATAGGTGTTCAGTGTTCGCATCGGCTGATATCAGGTTAGATTTAAAGCAATGTTTAATCGCAATTAGAATGGCTACTTATAGATCTGTTGTATTTCGCAGTCATATCAGATGCTTCTTAGATATCATTTTGCGGCGAAGAAACTCAAACTGACACTTCTTCACTTATTTGATTACCCTGAGCCTTTTCTTTCTCTTGAATGGAAACCTGAGATTCTGCATTTTTAAATAATTGCTCAACCATTTCCGTTCGGGCCCTTTTGCTTGAGCCTTTTCATTCTGGTAGTCACAAAGATCGTTTCCTGTCAGCATGACATTGGAAGATATGTGGGACAATATTTTCCTTCTATTTTATGTAGTTATCCATGTCTTCTTCTAACTATAAATATTAAATTAATCTTCATTATGCACGGTTTTAAAACACAGAGCTAAATTTATCATCAAACAAAAATAATTGTGATAGTAAATTAATTCATTTGATTCTAAATTTACCACCACTTCAGCCGGTTGTAAAAACGTTTGTTGTTAACCGATTAAATACTTACATTAAAATTATCCTCACAAATGTAACCTTTTGACTTGTTTGAGATATCTTCATCATTTCTTCTGACTGCTTTTAAGCACATTTTTCTTCTTTTAAGCTGTTTATTATTAGTTAAATTTGGTAACGATATAAATATTTTATTCGGTGTTTGAAAGGTAGTATTTACATAGTGTGGCACTAAACAATATTTATAGTAAGTCGAAGTTCTAGGAGCTGTGTCTTAAATTTTATATAAATTAGGACCAATAATAAATGTAGAGCAACAATTAACATTTAACATAAATTCTTTTAATTTCGTTCTCATGCCTCCTACTCTATGATAATAGATTATAAGTTTTTTAAAACCTCGAAATTGCTAACACGAGTTATTGAAGATATGTAAGGTAGGCCACTATTATATTTAATCGTAAAATTTGTCTCCCAATTTTGAATTGGGAATGTAATTTGGATTTAATCATAATAAAATATTCTCTTAGTTTAAGAGTACAATCATTTTTAAAGTGTAAGTCAGTGTTGTTGTTTTTAGTTACATTTTAGAATAGATTATTCGTCATGGAAATTCTTTTTACGGGTCTACAGGCTTTTTTATTTGATTGCTTTTCAATTCGAAACACTTTGACAGGCTTCACGTTGACTTCCAATGATTTAAGAATATTATCAACTTATTAAAAATCGTCTTTGATTTTGTCTTTCACTTCTAATGATTTAGGCTTCTCTGCATTATAAAGTAAAACATTACACTTTTAATTCAATCAAGTGAATATTTTGATTGATGCTTGAGGCCATTATTTTGTGATACACTTTGAATTAGGAAGATTAATGAAATACACTTTGATGTTATACACATGATTTACATTAGTATATTTTCTAAAAGAAATCATACGTATAACAATAAAGTGTACTTGAAATAGGTATTTTTTTCTAACTAGACCTCCTCATCGAGTAAAATATTTTACCAGCGAGCTACAGCTTGAGTCGTTGAAAGAGGAATTAGTCTCTGTTAACTAGGTCTAGAGAATACGGAGCCCATTTTTTTCTATTAATCTGTTATTTCGTGTGAACTAAAGCATTGCCTTGGTGAAACTTTTTTTCTTTGCCAAATGTGATTTGGCCATGGCCTTGTCGTCTAGAAGATTCAGAAATGCAAAATAATATTAATTCAACATAATCAATGAATAAATATTATGTCATGGGGACGCCAAAATACTAGCCAAAAATCTCTTCTTGTGTTTACGGGCGCTTCGGGAGGCTCTCACTAGGCAATTATCACACGTTTGCTTTTTAGTCAATTGCCAAAAAGAGCGAGGTACTCAACGCGCTCAAAACTTTTTTATGTGTAAGTATTAATTAATCATATCACCAATACTGATTTGTTATTGATTCTTTTGATATTTTCAAGGCAGATGTGCCATAACATTTATCAAGGCATGCCTTTGCTTCAACAGTGTATTTTTCCATCAGGAAGCAATGTCGAAACTAGAACTTGTACACGAATCAACGAAATGTTATGAAATTTTGACATCACCTAAGTTAAGATGATTACAGTTTTGATAGTATAAGGAGTTTAAGAATTTTGTATCTCGTATAGTATTTTTTTAATCTTCCAAATGAATTAATATTCTGGAAGAGGAACATTTAATTAAAAACTTAAAGTTTCTTCTAATTTCAGTAAAGTCTTCTTCTTTCCGTATAAGACATTTTTCATTGTTTTATCAGTCAATAATAAGGTCAATTAAAAGGGCTATTTAAGCTGAGATGTGAGGATTTCATAAGAAAATTTATTTGAGACAAGATAATCAAAATTTGAAATACTGGAAATTGGTACTGTTTTATTAAAAAAAAGAAAGTTATTAATGATGATCAAATAATTAATCGCGTGAATTAGGAATGGCTTTAATAGTACCAATTTCCGGTATTTCAAATTTTGGTAATCTTGTCTTAAATAAATTTTCTTATGAAATCCTCACATCTCAGCTTAAATAGCCCTTTTAATTGACCTTATTATTGACTGATAAAACAATGGAAAATGTCTTATACGGAATGAAGAAGACTTTACTGAAATTAGAAGAAACTTTAAGTTTTTATTTAAATGTTAATTTGGTTAATTTTCATATTATGTAAATTTTAAAAGAGTTTTTAAGATTTAATTGTATATATTTTTATTAAACTTTATTAGAAATATTTGATTTACTAAATTTAATTATGCTATAACAATTAATTCATGTTTCTCTGTCAAAAACTGGTTTTGATCTATTTATATCTGCACTGCGCTGATGAGATCCAAGTAGTTCTAAACCGGTCCATGACTGTAATTGATAGTAAAGCAATAATTAAAAGTTTTTACATTTTTCTTGCATGAATTGTCACTGTCGACAAATCATTGTAATTCTCATTTGTGTGCATACACTGAATTAGGCAAATTTAGTTCAAAGCTTTAGATAATAGATGTCACCCTAATTTTATTATCTATTCTTAAGGTTTAATGTAATGTTGATTATTTTTAAATATGCTATTAAATATATTCTTGTACTATTTTTATTTGGACGTTGAACGAGAATAATATTTATATCCTTATGGTTCTGTCGCCAATGTTGGGATTTAAATAATAAATGATTTCTCGAAATTACCCTCCACCGAGGATTCTTATCTTTGATAGATGTAGTTCTGGTTGCCTGCAGTGCGGAATTGAAAACGCCATAAGAACGATGGCCAATCCCAAACACCCAGAAGTAATTTAAATGGCGATTGTTTAGGAAAAGAGCCTGATTTTTTTTCTCGTCGTGAATGTGTGTGTGTGTGTGTGTATGCACAGCGCCGCTTAAAATGATGCCACGTAGATGCTAAACTGGGATTATCCGAGCACTTTAACCCGACATTTCTGTCACGTGGAACGAGCCGAGATTACACTTTTTCTATAGTTTTTAGATTTAAAACGCCATTCTCATAACGGATTATTCCCGCACAATAAGTTTCCTATTAAAACAAAAGAAACGCGAAAGCCGTCCACTAATAATAAGTAATGATCATATTTATGTAAAGATTCTTTGCGATTAATTTGCCATTGTTACAATTAAAAAAAAACAGTATTAAATCTTAAATTGAAGTAGTGATCTATAACTTATTTGCCTGAATAATAATACCTTCTAACTTCTATACAATATAAACATTTATATCTGCTGTAGTTTATTAATCGGTTTTATTGTAATTGTAGTGTAAACCGTATTTATGATCCAGTAAATTACCTAAAAGTATTATCTTTATAAAATGTATTAAAATCCTTTAGTTCGTTGTAGAAAATTAAATAATAAATTTAAAAATACGAAAACATTTCGTGAATCTACAACAATGAGTCTTACTAAGACTACAAAACAAATTAATTTGAAACAACTACTTCTCTAGCTAATACTTCGACAGACATTGAATAATACAAATTAATTTGCGTGTTACAAATAGTACAACTATCAAAGCAACACTAATTTGAATGAAATTATTTCTGTTGAACAAACTAATAAATGATAAAATGTACTTTAGATTGTTTAAATGTAATTATTACATGAAAAATTATGAAAAATGAATTTTAAACTGATTTCATTAAATTAAATTAGCAAAAGCAATTAAAAAATCTAGCATTAAAGTTTATAATCATCTGCAGACACGTGTTTCGAACTTTCGCTCTCTTCAGTACAGCTTTATTATAAAATTGATCTTAAATACAAATAATATTTTAGTAAGTGTTTTTATTTGTATTTAAGATCAATTTTATAATAAAGCTGTACTGAAGAGAGCGAAAGTTCGAAACACGTGTCTGCAGATGATTATAAACTTTAATGCTAGATTTTTTAATTGCTTTTGCTAATTTAATTTAATGAAATCAGTTTAAAATTCATTTTTCATAATTTTTCATGTAATAGTTACATTTAAACAATCTAAAGTACATTTTATCATTTATTAGTTTATTCAACAGAAATAATTTCATTCAAATTAGTGTTGCTTTGATAGTTGTACTATTTGTAACACGCAAATTAATTTGTATTATTCAATGTCTGTCGAAGTATTAGCTAGAGAAGTAGTTGTTTCAAATTAATTTGTTTTGTAGTCTTAGTAAGACTCATTGTTGTAGATTCACGAAATGTTTTCGTATTTTTAAATTTATTATTATCTTTATCTTTATTTAAACTTTATCAAACATGGTTACAATATATACAAATAAAATAACGAGCCATTCACAATATAGAAGGAAAAAAACATATTAGGTATATATGGTATAAGACTAATACGAGGGATAGTACTAGGGAAGTACCTATTTGCACCGTGCGGAGCGCTGACGAATAGAGTAGCTGCTGTATGTGTGCTAATATGTACAGTTATCTGCATGCAAAGTTACGCCTATCTGGAATTGTCTGTGATGTTCATGTGAGTGTTTATAATGTTTGTAAAGTTAGTAGTGTAATTAAATTTATCAACGCAATAAACGTGCGATCTTGCGATATTCATGTAAGAAAATGTTATAGATGAGTCGTCTGTTCGCTGGTGTTGTAATTTTAACTTAGGAACAGAGAACATCATATCTTGTACTATATATTTTAAATGAGACCTAAAATTTATTGTATATTTATTGTAATAATGCAGTACATTAAATAATTTGCCTTTCAGGTTGCACCCTTAATATTCCAAGCATTGGATTTCCGGCCCATTATGTAAAATAATGGAACCTTAGTAACCTTGATTGAATTTTCCCTTCAAAGGCACCGCCGGCCGTGATCAATTAAAAAATTTATATTAAAAAATTCTTCTCTAATTAAAACGTGAACGGCATTATCCGGAATAATTGGATTAGCCGTGGAAATCGGGGACGGCCGATTCGAAAATATGAGCCAAGCGTCTATATGCGGACATGTAAAAACCGTCACCGTATGACGTGTCGAAATTCATTTCAACAGTTCCGCCGGTGCAAGGATCTGCCCTTTTGGGCAGCTGCCGCTGACGGCGACAATGACAGTTGGGCGGTCATCTGACTACTGCCGGATTTTAATAAAACGCCCGGTCGCCGGCGCTGGCGTCGCGGCGCTCATCTATTATGCCGGGCCAGCCCTTTAACCCTTTTACTGCATCGCCGCCGTCGCCGCGGCATAAATTTCGACTCCTTAATTTTATGCAATTTGCCTCAGGTTATTATGTATTTTAGTTTTATTTGTCCTGCAACAGATTGCGTACAATCTTATATTTCACTGTAACTGTGCACGACAAAATTACCTTTCTTCTTGAAAGAAAACCTTGTACTCTTGTTCCACTTAACTTTTAATTATATTGAGGATGATTAAAATACAAAATATTAAGCAAAGGTATAGAGAAAAAGTTAGTTAATAAGCCGAGAATAATTAATAATTGTATTAATAATTAGCACAAAAGCATGTTACATTTTTTTATATATTATTGTTATAGAAACATAGATATATTGTTTATAAATGCATATATTACATAAATTATAACAGTTTACAGCTTTCTTATTTTACTTAATGGTTTAGTATTTTTAACATTATTAAATATTTCATTAGTGTTTAACTTGCTATATAATATTTAAAATTGTTTTAGTAATTTAGATAATCAAAATTACTTAGATATATTGACAAAGATGAATTTTTTATTAGAATACACACAATTCACAGGAAAACAAAATGTATGCTTTTATTATAAATTAGTTAAAGTTACACTTATTATTTATACTGTTTTTTTTCTATTTGTTATTAATCAAACAATTACTCTCAATTATTAATATTTATAAAGATTATTGCCTTAAAATTATAACATACTTAATTTATTTAAAAAAAAAACTAGAAACCTGAAAATGAAAATATATAATGTGAAGTTTTAAAATTTATATGTTCCTTACAATAATTTTTTCACTACCATGTGTCCTTATGTGGATGCTTTATCTCACAAACTTCTAAAAATTGTGAAAGTAATCTTTAACTTTAAGCCTTGACTGTTTTTAGAAAGAGCTGAGAAGCTTCCGGAAAGTATTCAGAAACGTTTTTACAAAATTTCTTAATAAAAGGTTATAATAAAAAACTGAACAACTTATTATTATTATATTTAATTAAGTATTAAGTTATTTTTTATGTATCTGCATTTGATTTTAAAATATATATTTTTTTAATTGAAGAGTGAGTCTCTTATTAATTAATTGAGATTAATTTAAAACTCTAACAGTTCTCTGGCTGTTTTATGTAGTTCATTTTTTTCGACGAAAATCTTATAATATTTTTTTGCAAGTCTCAGCATATTTAATTTATTTAAGTCTAGATATTTTATAAATATATGTTTCTGGTTTCCTATTACAAAGGTTCCCTTTTATATTTTGGGAATGGACGATCCAGGTACTGGCATCTGACAAAGCCAAAGGTCGACCTTTTGTCAGTAAAGTTACTTAGTACGTTTTGATGTTCATGCGAAATTTGTATTTTTTTACACTGACATGAAAAATTGATCTCGACCAAGAAATTGAATTAAGTCGTGAACATTTCCGTGCGTTTACTTTTACATCTTTTGACGTGGATTATCTCAGAAACTTAATTCAACGCGATGGAACACCAACAAAAACCACATATATCGATGGTATACGAAATTCGGTTTGAGATGAATTTCGCAGAGTTCGCCAAAAATTGACTTAGAAAGTAAGGGCGATCAATACACCCATTTAATAATTGGTATAAGATACATAAGAATGAAAAGGACTTTATTGATAGCTGAGCTGGAATGCAACGCGGATGGTCTTAATAGAGGGGGGATTAAGATAAACGATGTTCAAGGCTATGCAGTTTTAACGTATTCTTGAAAACAGAATGCATATGGTTAGATCCTATTTTATATTCTAGGGATCTTAGACAATTATTTTGTACACTCTCCAAGGATTTAATATTACACATTGTATGTGGGGATCAGATGACACACGCGTATTCCAAATGACAACGCACCATAGCACAAAATAATGGTTTCAAGCAATAGATATTTAGTAATGTGCCAGACAAACCCCCACATTCGCATGGCTTTGCTATGGATAAAATGTGTTAGTTAAAGGATAATTTTTGCTCAAATATGACTCCTAAGTCAGAATTCTCCGAACGTTTCTGAAAAGGTACTGAATTGATGGTGAAGGCAAATTCAATAGAGTGAAGGCTTCTAGTAAATGCTATAAAGCCACACTTATTTATATTCAAAGATAATTGATTAGCAATACACCGTTCGTTGATTCTATTGAGGTCATCCTGGATCAGTTTGCAGTCATTAATAGAACATAAGGTCATAAATAATTTGAGGTCATCCGCATACAATAGAAAATTACACCATTTTATTAAGTATGTTATATTATTGATAGACAACAAGAATTGTATAGGACCGCATGGTGCAAGGATCCTATTGGGACCGCAATAGGACCCTTGCACCATCCCTGAACTTAAAAATATAGGATCAGATATATGATTGTGTATATGGACTTTTTGAAACCAATTTTATAGAAACGATTTAATCCAAGACAACTTAGAATATCAAAACCCGATGACCCAGTTTGTATAATAAAACATAATTATGTACCGTATCAAATGCCTTGGAAAAATCTGTGTAAACGGAATCAACCCGTAGGTTCTTCACCAAGGTTTTGACAGATACTGCTAGTAGCAGAGCAAGTTGCTGACTGTTGATCTCTTGGGTGTGAAACAATGTTGTTGTTTCGAGATTAATTGGTATACATCCATGACAGCTGATTCGCAACTAGTTTAGGAAGCATTTTTCATATAATAGACTGGAGGAAAACACCTCTGTAGTTGTCGACTAAATAGCGTTGGCCGGTTTTATATATTGAAATAATATAGCTAGTTCCTGCGCCTAATTAAAAAGATCTTACCATGAATTAATAAATAGGTTTGCATAACAAATAAATGCAAACCAGTAAGAGGCCGCTCGAAATACCATCCGGAGATTTGCTAGGCTTAAGAGTTAAGTGTTAATGTCCTTGAATGATTATTAAATAGAAATGTTGAATGACTGAGATAATCTTAAATATTCATTTTACTACCTTACATAACTCGTCATACATAAATCGTCCTTGCTTGATTACAAGGAAACCTTAAATGTTCTTAAATAACTGTTAAATTGTAATAAAAATATATAAGTCCTTTACGTTGTAGAAAATTAACTAATGAATAGAAAAACACGCAAAAATATTTCGTAAAATCTACAACAAATGACTCTTATTACGACTACAAGAACAAACCACTTTTGAAACAACTACTTCTCTGGCTAGTACCTCGACAGACATTGAATAATACAAAAGGAATTTGCGTGTTACAAAATAGCAAGGTTATCAAAGCAACACTAGTTTGAACGTATTTCTTTCTGTAAAATTAAATTGTCTTGAATTACTGTTGACTGATCTCAAATAACCTCAAATAATTTTTTCAAGTTTTCTTCTTCTTTCGTATTATATGTACCGGCTTCTTCAATTGTTAGATCTCCTAATTTGAAAATCACCTACAGTCTAAACGTATCAGAACCGCATAATAATATATTCTATAGTAATAATTAGAAAAAACACGAAAATATTTCGTAAAATCTACAACAAATGAGTCTTATTAAGACTACAAGAACAAACCACTTTTGAAACAACTACTTCTCTAGATAATAGCAAGGCTCTCAAAGCAACACTAGTTTGAACGTATTTCTTTCTGTAAAATGAACTAAAAATGATTGAATGTACGTTAAATAATTTGTGACTGAATATATTATGTCTGTCGAAGTATTAGCTAGAGAAGTAGTTGTTTCAAAAGTGGTTTGTTCTTGTAGTCTTAATAAGACTCATTTGTTGTAGATTTTACGAAATATTTTCGTGTTTTTTCTAATTATTAGTTAATTTTCTACAACGTAAAGGACTTTAATTTTCACAGCCGAAATATTATTTTTCCTCTTTCCATTCATTTATTATTTCATCATTTTTTAGTCATTAGTTATTTCATTTATTATTCGTGTTATTTGTTTTTATTTACTTGTTGTTTATTTTCTTTATCATTCCTTATGTTTAATTTTACATAATTACTTTTTTCTTGAGTCATTATTTTAGTTCTCTCATTTGGTTTCTTAATTAAGTCACGGTTTCCTTCTTTGCGATTCATTTTTTCTTAAATCACTTTTTTATGCAAATATCTATTATTTCTTTTGTGTGCTTTTTTTTCTTTAGGTTTGTAATCAATTTTTTTAGTTTTAATTAATTAGCTTTTGTCATTTTTATTGGCGTTTTAAAGGCATTTGATTTTTTCTTCCATAGAGAAATTTTCCATTTAATTTAACTTTCTTGCAATACTTTCGAATTACACTCACTTTAGTGAGTAAAATAAAAAGTTTAAAATCATAAATAGTTTACTCTTATTATTATATCATTTGTTTTAATTTTCTTTTGCGTTATTTTCAATTTTTTGAAAGAAACTTTCAAGAATTGTTTTTCTATAATATTTTTAGTGTTATTTGCTTCTTTTTTATTTGCGTTATTTTTACTCATTTTTCATCTCTTTTTCAATTTGAGCCTTTTATTTAATTTAGCTTAAAGTAATGTCAGTTTTTTATTCATTCTTGTTTGAATACTTCTTTTGTCCTTATACCAATTTTAGAGTCACTTTTTTCATGGATTAATTTGATATATCTGTAAATTTTACATATGAAACATAGGTTTTTAGTCAATTATTATTTTTAAATCCCTCTCCGAACCGAGAAAATAATGTGTTCTGCTAATCTTGAATAATTTTAAAAGATTGACGTTTTGCTTAAAAACGTTATTTTCCTTTTCAATCTTTCATGTCATTTTTAAGATCTTATATGATTTAGACAAAAAACAGCATGATGATAGTTTATTTTATTTAGTTTATTTACATCCATAATTTTGAATCGATGAGGCCGATATATAATGAAAGTCCGTAATCCATTGAAATAAAATAACGTAGTTGAAAACCTAACTTTTTTGTTGTTAAACCTTGCAGCATATTTTGTCGCTTCATCAGGTACTATGTAGTAAAACCCTCCCACATATTCATTTCATTTCATTACAATCATTTGAATGACCATTTAATTGACTACTGGATTATCAATAATGATTAAATTATCCTAATTGACTTTTAAGCGACTTGTAATGATAATTCTTCTTCTTCTTCTTCTAATCAGCATCTCCCTCGGAGGTTGCTGATAAACATGGAAATCCTTACTTTAGAGATGGCTGCGTGGAATTATTCAGTGGATGATAGTTTAAACCAACCCCGTAGGTTGCACAACTATGAGATTCTGCGACGGCCTATGCTTCTTTTTGCCTTGTATAATGAGCTGCAGAAATTTGTATTTTGATTTGCGAGCTATGTGCCCAAGAATATACAATTTCCTCTTTTTTATGCTGAATATGATATCCAGTTTTTTGTCTGTACACCTATCATTCGTAAGAGTGAACTAAGATCATTCGTAAGAGTGAACTTCGCCATTCTACATATAGTAAAAATTATTTGTCCATCCTTCTAATCCTTACAGAAGTATTGAGAAAGCGTAATACGTACCATTCTTGTTCTCAGAGGTTCTGGGCTGTAAGCAGTGTCTTTAGTTTGATAAATATTCCTCTAGCTTGCTCGACTTTTGTCAGGATGTCGTCTCGATGTGTGATTTGGTGATTCATTTTTGGTCCTCTAGCTTGCTCGACTTTTGTCAGGATGTCGTCTCGATGTGTGATTTGGTGATTCATTTTTGGTACCAAGGTATACAACTTATAATATTCTGTTTGGACATTATCAACATTTTGGTGGTGTTTTTGTGTCTCCGTATTCTCTGCTCGTTGTTGTCACTCTATTCATCGTTCCTGGAAAATATATTCCGAGTAGATGTTGAATAGCATTGGGGAGAGAATATCTGACTTCTTGTTGGATAGAGACATCTTCCGTGAGGTTGTTATCATATCTCACTCTCGCAGTTAAATATTATGTCCCGATAATCAACATTAATATTCTGCAACATATCCAAGAGTTTGTCCTTTTTCACATTATCAAAATCTTTGTGCTAAGATATGAAAGGCAGCAATGGCTTCCCTGGTTCCCATTCCATTTTGGAACCCAAATTGTGTGTCTGAGGTCTCAGTCCCACACTTATTAAATATTCTGGTGTGTATAATTCTTAGGAATATTTTAAAGATTTATCTCATTCTCATTCTTCGGAATTGGGAAAGAAGCCATTCTCTTGGGATTTGGCCTGTTATATTTATATCGTTGAGCAATTCGGTGATGAGAGCGATTAAACATTGGTCTAGTAGTGTTAATACTTCACAGAACACTTCTTTAACATATTCCACGAGGTTTACGGCATATTCGGCCACTTTCGCGGTGGTTAGCTCTGGTACGTCCTCTGATACTGTTATTTCCTAAATATTAATTATCTCCAATTTAAAGATACTTTGATACCTGTTTATAATTTATATGGAATTTTGAATATATTGCCGTCTTCCGGGTACTTATGACAACATCGGAAATGTCTATCTAACTCTTCCAGCTTCTTGTCATTAAAGAGTTTTAACTTTGCATCTAGTTCGATGATTATCTTTCCGTATTCATCTTTTAAAATGCTTGACTTCGTTTTTATGTAATATTCGGGATGTCTTTAATATTTTTGTGCAAATTGAAACTGTTGTACTTTCTGTGTAATTCTTTAATTTTTTCGCACCTTTCTGTCACCCAAGTCTATTTAGCGGTTCTTATTTTGCTTATTATTAGGTTCCTTGTTTCTTTATATTCGTTGTTGTTTCTGGATTTGTATTTCCCTCTTTCTTCTATTATTGCTATTATAAGATCTTGCGTCATCTATCTTTGTCTATTTTCTTGCTTAGCCTTATCTGAATTTTAGCAAATTGATTCTTCTACATTTTAAATTTTGAATGGAATTTTTTTATCTCTTAAAGTCATTATTAAATTTTATTCTAAAAATTATTCCAGAAATTTATTCATTATTTTTTTAAATTTACTTTTAAACTATAAAGATGTTTTTTTTATAGAGTTCTGAAAACATCCAGCAATTTTTACTCAAGATAATTAAATATTTTTAGTAGTTTACATTTTTATTTTTAAAACCTCGCTTTTTACCTTGTCGGATTTTTCGTGTATTTTTGTTCTAAAATTATCGAGATATTTTTCTTCGTGATTTTTAGTAACTTGTTTTTGAAGCTGCAAAGATTTTTCTTTATAGAGTTTTAAAATTTGCTAAGAATATTCCTTCCAAAGCAAAGCAGATCTGAAAGCAAATGAGAGTGAAGCAATGCAGACTAGATCAGAGCAGAGTATTTATTTATTAATTTATGTATTCACAACTTTGGTCTTTATTTTTAAATTTTTCAACAAGGCAGAGCAAAACCTATCCTAGAATTTTCTACAAATTTACTATTTCTTAAAATTTGTCTCTAAGATGCAATTGTTTTATTTTAAATCTGAAACCAGCAATTTTTACCCAGATTTCTGAGATTAGCAGAAGAGAAGAGAATAGAACAGAACAGAACAAAACAAAACAGAAGAGAATATAAGATAACAGAAGAGAACCGAAAACCACATTAGAGAACAGAAGAGTGCAGAAGAGAGCGGAAGCGAACAGAAGAGAACAGGACAGAACAGGAGAGATGAGATTAGAGCACAAGAAAGCAGAATAGAGCAGAATAAAGCAGAAGAGAGCAGAATAAAGCAGGACGAAACTGAACGGAACAGGCCATAGCAGAAGAAAGCAGTATAGAGTAGAAGAGAGCAGACGGGCAATACAAAACAGAACTAAACAAAACATAAAAGAGCAGTAACGTGCAGGAGGGAGCAGGATGGAACATTACATCACAGAAAAAAGCAGAAGAGAGAAGTAGAGAGCAAAAGAGAGCAGAAGAGAGCATAAAGGAGCAGAAGGTCGCAGAAGAGAGCAGAACAAAGCACAATAGAGTAGAACAAAACAGGAGAAAGCAGAAGAGAGTAGGAAAGAGCATAAGAGAGTAGAACAGAGCAGTATAGAGCAGAATTAAGCAGTACAGAGAAAAACGAGCAAAAGAAATCAGAAGAGAGATAAGAGAGCTAGAGAGAGCATACAAGAACAGAATAGAGCATGATAGAACTATAAGAGAGCAGAAAAAAGCAGAATAGAGCAGAATCGAGCAAAAGAAAACAGAAGACAACAGAAGTGACACAAGCGTGCAAAATAGAGCAGGACGGAGTAAAACGGAACAGGGTATAGCATAACAGAGCAGGATAGAGCAGAAAAACGCAGTATAGAGTAGAAGAGAACAGAAGAGCAGTACAAAAGAGAACTATAAAGAATAGAACTGAGCATTAAAGAAGCGAGCAAGACAGAACATTACATCAAAGAAGAGATCAGAGGAGCAGAAGAGAGTAGAATGGAGTAGAAGGGAGTATAAGATTTTTCTCTCTAAGTTATTTTTCGCCATTTTGACTTTGATGTTGTATTCTTCCTTGAAGAATACAACATCAAATATATCGATTGTTACGGCGTCTCCGGTTTCCCTTTGTTGTAATATCCTGATACTAATGTGACTGTTTTGTCTATTTGGCTTACAAGTTAAGATGTCATCTTCAGTAGGAGATTGCATTGAAAAGCATACGTGATTGGTATGAGTATCGGGTGATTTGATATCCTGTGGAAGTTCAATGTTCGAGTCATTATACTTGACGTTTGCGTGAATTCTGGTGGTACCTTGCTTCGTGTGCATAAATTTCCATAGTTCGTTCGGGTTAGTCTTTATTTCGCGTTGTACTTCTTCTACATGATTATGATACGCAGCATCTATTTTGACAATCGCACGAAGTCTCTTGAATTCTTCATGATATCGTAAATTATTCGTCTTTTTCCATTTAGTTCTGTAATATTGCTTCATCTTAAGGTTTTTTATAATCGCCGAATTAAACCATACTGGGTAAGAAGTTACGGTTGCAGTAGTTTTGGGAACAGATTAATCGAAGGTGGTATATAAAGTTTTATAGAAGCTGTCAAGTGCAATATTTACATCAGTAAAATTTTCAATTAAAGACAAATCCGTTTGACAAAAATCATTATAAAATAATAAAAAAACGTCAGTCAAGTTGACATTTAATTCCCAAATCAGGGACTAAAATGCCTCAATTTGTGGCAAACATATACTTAAATATGGATCGTGTATTCATTCTGGTGCGTTCCTGTTCAGCAGTAGCGTTGGCAGAAGAATTTACTCCTTCCGGGTACGAGTGGAAGATCATCTAAGATGAACTATGCCCAATTCTTGTGCAGTCTAAATTACTGTGGATATTATATTATTTTTGTATGTATTAGGTTTTTTTTGTTAGCACTGAATTAAAACAGATAAATAAATAAATAAATAAATAAATAATATAGTTGACTTTCCGGAAATTATATTTGAAGTTATTAGAAGATGGAAAGCTGGTGGGTTTTGTTTTGTTGAAAAAGGTTGTAGTAATAGATAACGGAGGATGATAAGGGTCTACAGGTACAAATGGCTGGTCATCCAAATTAATGTCGATTTGTGTTTCTGCATTCGACAATACTAAATAAAGAAGTCTATTATCCATATTCTCTATCTTATTTAGTTGTTTTAGTTGAGTAATACTACAGAAATTATTGAATGCGGTAACTTTTAGGCATACTACTGACTGGCTATTAAGGTGTGGTAGGTTCCAATCTCCAATTAAAATTATTGGTTTATTCAGGAGTGTTAATTCTAAAGCTTCCGAAAAGTATCAAGGTCACAATTAGGAACATCAGGCGGTATAAATAGCAGCTTTGTAAAATATAACAGAATAAGCATTACATTTACAGATTATAACATCAATGAGCGGAACAAGTCTAGAAAAATTGGCAGTACAGCGAATTTCAAATTTAATAAAGTTTGCCAGAGCAACAAGGACGCCACCACTAGTAGTTCTGCCTGTAAGTTCAAACTTCCTGTCACTCCGAATCACATTATAATATGGAGGGAAAATTTCTGCATTGTTAATAGAGTTGTTTAACCAAGATTCGCTAATTACAATAATATCATATGCCAGATTACAAACACTAGTGTAGAACATATGCGTTTTTTAGCGTAAGCCACGTGTATTCTGGTAATAAATATGGATACTGGGTTGTGTAGAAATTCCGTTGGGCAGATCTATTTTTCCTGAATTAATAAAGTGATAGATGAGATTCCATTCTTATATTTAATTTTTAGGCCGGACTCACCATTCGCAACACGAGTATTCATTTCAGCCTTGACAGTTTTGTAAATTTCAGTTTGCATGGGAGTACGATCACTGGACATAGATATGTGTTTCCATTTGTTTGAAATTTTCAGATCTGGATAAAATCCAGTTCACCAACATTATCAAGAAAGGAGTTGAAAACATTGCTAAACATTATAGTAATACCCATCAAAAAGCAAACCTCATAAGAGGAATAAAAACGAAATGCAAGAATAACAACTTAATTATTTGCAAAGCAGACAAGGGTAATACTATTACTATTATTTGATAAGGAAACATATATTGAAAAGGTGAACACATTTATCGATGAAAATAACTTCCACAACATCAAAAAAACCCTACTGCGAAGTTCCAGAAGCAGATTGTTGAAGCAATTAAAACAGCAAATTCCATAATCGCAGATAATGAAATCTACAAATATAGAATCATGAATCCGAGGGCACCCACACTATACGGCCTGCCCAAAATACACAAACCAAACATCCCGATAAGACCAATCGTCTCCTACATCAATGCTCCCTCATATAAAGTTTGTTCCTTGGTCAACAAAATACTTCCAGAAATAATTCCCTGCACATCCAAATATGGAATAAAAAACTCCATAGATTTCGTGAAAAAAACCAAAAACTTAGCTGTCAACAACAACTCAATTCTGGTCTCCTTTGATGTTGAGAGCCTCTTCGCGTCAATTCCAGTTCCTGAGCTCAAGGAAATTTTGCATAAAAAGAGCCAAGAACAATCATCGAATTACAACACGTCAGAAATTACCAGTTTAATAAATACTTGCCTCAACCAAAATGAATTCCGTTTTAACGACACCTTCTACATCCAGCCTGAAGGACTGTCCATGGGATCGCCTATTTTACCACTCTTCGCGGAAATATTCATGATGATTTCGAAGACCTTAAACATTTGGTCTTCGGTGTCGTTAAAACGAAAGTAATTTTGGTTGAGGCAAGCATTTATCAAACTGGTAATTTCTGACGTGTTGTAATTCGATGATTGTTCTTGGCACTTTTTATGCAAAATTTCACAACACATCAACAAGAAACAGACAATTCTGGTGCAGATATATTGATGATATTTTCTGCATATGGAATGGCAGTTGGATACTTTTTTAACAACCTTCATTTCATAGAAAAATTCAATTCACCATAGAAAAACAAGTCGACGGTATACTCAACTTTTTAGACTTGAGTATTTCAATAGAAAGAAATAAACTGAAATATGCCATATATAGAAAACCAACTGCCACAGACACACTCATCTCATCAACATCACTTCAAACAAATCAAATCCTCCGCATTAAATTCATATATTCATCGTCTGATCACCATCCCACTAAGCAAAGAAGATTTTAACCTAGAACTGCATACAATTTACCAAATTGTCACTAAAAACGGATACAAGAAAAACAAGGTAGACAGGATCCTGAAACGGAAAAGAAGAAAAATAGTTCAAAAACTCTTGTTCAATGGAGTAGGAACCAAAGAAGATAGCAAGTTCGCAGCCATTCCATACATCCCATATGTGAGCCAGAAGATTGCAAAAGAACTTACCAAACACAATATCCGAGTAATAGAAGTCAACAGGGAAAATTTGAAAAAGCACCTAGTTAACAACAAAATAGAGACAATAGACCCACTCGAAAAATTCGGCATTTTCAAGTACAATGTAAAAATTGTGACGGAAAATATATAGGACAGACAGGAAGAAATTTCAAGATCAGGTACAATGAACACAAGAAGGCAATAGAAAAACAAACCACGGGAACAGGATTATCCGAGCATTGCGTCACAACAGGACATCAATTAGCCGGCATCAAACCAATCCGCTTTGCAGACAGAGGCCGAAAATTAAATCTCCTTGAAGGTCTTGAGATTAAGAGAGCAAGTAGTGTAGTAATGGTAATAATCTCCCAAACAACCAAAACGAATTATTAACAAGTTCGAATTTCTTAATCTCTGGACTTTACCACTATTAACCCCATAATATATATACATTGTAACATCTTTTTAATTAGTTATTTTTGTAATTCCTTTGAGAATGGTCGTCATTGACCGAAACACGTGTCAGGAAACTGAATATTACAATATGAAACTAAACAAGTGTTTTAATTTGAAATTACCTAATATTATAATTTCGTTTCATCAAGAGTGCAGTGAAGAAAGTATATATCGTATTAAACAGAGCAGTTTAAATACACACACACAAACACTGTGAAACGCTTGACGATCTACTATCCACTAACTTTAAATATAGACCAATTCACGAGAAATGGCGGTTTACGAACTAAGTTCGGAACATTCAAATAATATTGGTATCCTTTTCTACTACCTGATAACCGAGTCATGAATTATCATTGTATATAAATAATTATTTCTTCTTCTATCATATTTCTTAAAGTTTCTTTATCATCATCTTCTACAAATTATAAATAATAAAATAAAATCACTTTCCTTATAGAAACATTCTTAGTATTGCCATCCATCGAAAAGAAATAATTTAATCAAAATCTTTAAAAAATCGCTTTAAATAGAGTATCTAAATTGTTTAGTAGAACTTGTTTGAAAAGTTTGTTTTAATCAATGCTATAGAATCTTAAATAATGTTGGCTAATTTTTAATTGATGCCAGACAATCATAATCAATCCATTGGTAACTTTAAATTCTCATCTTGATTGGAATTAAAAACACTTGGTTTGTTTCATAGAAAATGTTATTATTTCTTCTCTCTCGAGTGTTTTTAATTCCAATCAAGATGGTTCACAAATATCTTGATTTGAAATTAAAAACACTTGATTTGTTTCACAGAAAACTTTATTATTTCTTCTCCGACTAGTTTCGACAATATGTCATAAACAAGGAGTAATTATTTTTCTGTGAAAAAAACCAAGTGTTTTCTAATCAAAATATTTCAAAAATGTTTCACCACGGGTTATGTAAGCAATTAATTAAATATATTTAAATTCTCATTTGACTACCCTAAATAGTAAAGATATATAGAAAAGCATCGAGAAATTATTTTATTGAAATCTGAAATTATATTTGGATGGTCCATAGTGATCATGAATAATATTGAATTGACTTTGAATGATCGTCGAATAATCTTTAATGATCCTGAATCTTTGTGGGGTGATGTTATATAAACTTGAATTACTAAATAATTAATCATGATTGCATTGTTTTTAATAACCTTGAATGATTCTTGGAAGACTAAATGGTTTCTCTACGTTTTTAAATAATAAATTAATAATGTCTTCTTTTGGTAATCATAAGGCCATTTTTGAGCTTACTATTGCATTAAATTAATTGTTTACATTCTAGTTATACTACAATAACTTGCTTATTACCTACACACATTCAAATGATTAAATAAAAGGTATTCAGAAGTGGTGAAATCTGCACCTTATGAATATTATTTTGCTTTAATGATATCACCCTCCAACCGTATGCTTTGCAAATAATAGTAGTTCGTCACTCAGGTGGCCATTAATAATCACGTATGAGATAATCCAACTTTAAATTAGTGTTATAAACCCTGTTTTATATTAAATTTTCTCCTACTCATTTCAGCATTTGTATAAAATAATTAGTAATTTAATCTTTAGCAAGTTGATTTTTACTCTAGCGGTTGAATCGCGCAAAACCAATTTCCTACTTACAACTTACATCGGGCATGGGCCGTTGGAATACAATGAGGTGAGGCCTTTGAAGTAATGAATAAGGGAATTGCTGATAGCCTTCCTGTAATAACTGCAAACATTGCGGTGTGCAATCAGGGCAGGAAATGAGCGGTCCTGTGTGTAATGTGTCCGAGACTAAATTGCGATAAGAGGTTCCATTTTCTGATTGAACACGTCGTTAAAATAAAAGGAAAAAAACGGCGGCCCAGGAAAATAGGTTAAAACGAGGAGACCGACGATGGCCGATGCCCAATGCATAGTGCACACTGAACCATTATTGTTAGCTAAACGCTCCACCGAAATTGCGCACTTTGACCCAGAACACTCCTGAATGCTAAGTCCTTCTGTTACAGTTTGTGCCACTGCTTTTCCACTGCAGCTACAACGTGATGGAAATATAATATTATTATCCTTACACCGTTAGCTTATAATTTCATTTCCTATAACTTCATCATCTTTTAACGCCATGTCGTGTTGCACATTTTCATCCTTTTTTATTCCCTTCGCTGGTTTTACTTTTTATTTTTTTTTATTTTCAGCAAACGCCGCTCGGACGTTTCCGATGTGGATTTCATTTAGCACTCCTCCTGCCGCAAATATGCAAATACCATTTATGGTTTAATTTGTGCGCTTTGTTTATTTTGAGGAGGTGATTAATTGATTATGTTTGCATTTTAATACTGTATTAATGATTTGTTTGACGCAACCGCGCATTTTATACATTGTAATTGCAATTTATAAATGTTATTTCATTTACGTGCCCGCGAAAATTTGCATAATTGTGTTATTTTTTTATTAGAGTTTTCCCCGGCGGCGCTTGCCTATGCGCTCGTTTATGAAATGACGGAGGAAACATAAATCGATATTTTGAAATTAGCTTCGTTTTCGTGGTAATTGATCAATTCGGCCAGGCGAGATAAAAAGTATGTGTGAGTGTGTGCGATGTGGTGTTTGCAATTGAATAAATAATATCCTAAGTGGCTTTCGACAACGAGGACAGTATGTCATGTAGGAGTTACCTCAGTAATTTAACTATTTAACTAATCTGAATAAAAGTAACACTGCATTTATGAATTATTCACACTTAAAGTAAACCATCGTAACGTAAGTAATTTTTAAACGTCATCATGGACTCAATATTAAAATGTTCTATATTATAGCCATATTTTGTTTACAATGATAAAATAGGAAGAGTATTAAATGTTTAATTGTGGAGGCGTTTACTTATTATAAATAAATTAAAAAAAGACATCGTATCTCTTTCTTGGTCATAAAAAAGTAATGGTTTTTTGACATTTTTAAACTTTAATATTTATTCATTTATTAACTAAACAAGATCGATTAAAATAAACAGAAACATACTTACATAAAAATTAATCACCAAAAATTGATGCAAAGATCTTGAAGGCGGTTTCATTTGTTCTTCCACTCGACCCATTCGTCTTGTTATAATCAGTTTAATAATAATTCTTGGGCTGAAAGACCGCTGGTCGATAGCCATTTAACAGACTATTCCACTAACATTATCTAACATATATGTATTATATATATTTTTATTGTACGTTTGTTTGTTAATAAAGATGTTGTATATATATAATAATTCTCACTTAACATTTCAAAAAAATATGAAAGAAATATCACGAATAAAATAAAAAAACTATAAAATAATTCAATTAAACTGAAACAAGTTTAACGTATATACACAAAAATACTTAATTAAATACAATATCGTGTAATAATAAATACAGTATAAGTTGTTCAAGAGGTATTTAAAAAAGTATAATGATTAACGATGTTATAGGTGAAAAAGATTACTATAGAGTGGTCTATTCTAGAAGAAATACAAATACGAAAATATCCATCGTTCCATCCTAAAAAAAGTTCTATATTTTTTTTAGCAATTTTTCCTTTGAATTTCTAGAATTTTCAATCATTTTCTTTAAAGCATTTTTCCTTTAGAGCTGCAATGATTTTCTTCAATGGTTCTAAAATCATTCTGAAACTTCACTTTAAATGTTTTAAAGAATTTTCCACTACACATTTTTTATTCTACCGATTTTTTTTTCAAACTTTCTTCTAAAATGCGAAATATTGAATAAAGGGTTATAGAAATTGTGTAAATGTCTTTTATATTTTGAAAATATGCTTCGTTCTAATTAAAAAAAAAATCATTTTCTTACTAGTTTTTGCAGTTTATTGCTTTATTTTATCTAAATTACTTTTCTGAATTACGAATATTTTTATTAAGGGTACTAATGTTTAGAGTTTTTTTTAGAAATTTTACCTTCTAACTTATATTTTTTGTAAGTATATTTCTTCCAATTTTTTTGAAATCGTAACATTTTCTTTTCAAAATTAATTTAATTAAAGGTTGTGTAATTTCTAGCAATCTAACCTCCAAGTCCATAATTTTGTAATAATTTCTTTACAGCAGTTTCTGTTTTAATTTTTTTCTAAATTTCTAGAATCTTCTTAATTTTTTTCTACAATTACTTTTATTTCTAAAATTTTACAGTAACCTTTGTTTTCTTCAGATTTCTAGCTTCACTCAGTTATCACTAATTCTTACTTCATCTTACAGAAATGGTTTAGAATTTTCTTATCTACATTTTGAAATATTCTTTTCTAACATCTTTCATTCTATTTATTGACCATTTCTCAATTTAAACTATTCAGAATTTTTCTGCATTCTTTTACCAATTGTTTTTCAACTTTATTTTATAGATTTTTTTTTAAAGTACGAAAATTTTCTTCAGAGGTTCTAAAGTTTTTTTAGACTTATATTTGAAAGTATTTTTTCCTTTCTGTTTTAAAAATTTTCCACTATTTCTCTGAACAATTTCAAATGCTCTGTAATTTTCCAAAAATATATTCCTCGAAATTTCTAAAATTTTCCACTATTTTCTTAAAAGATTTTTTAATTTTTTTTCTCAAGATTTATGCATGTTTCGTAAATACTAAATATTTTGTCAATATAGATCTACCCCAACAGTCTACTTATTAACCCAGCGTACTCTTGACCTACCACAACAGTCTAGATATTAGCCTAGCGTACTCATGACCTACCACAACAGTCTATGTATTAAATCAGCGTACTCTTGACCTACCTCAACGATCTATTTTATATGATATAATTATAATGATCTGTCCATATAACCAAGCATTAAATATATAAATTATGTTTTAAGTACAAGGCTCAGTCGAAGAAATCCATTAGCTTAAAAATTACTTTCAAAGTTACCTAATAAAATGAAAACGTATCTAATTTTTAATTGACTGTAAAAATAATCCCTACAACATAGCTAAATTAAAAAGGTTAAACATGGCAATTTTAAAAAATTAAATCTTAGAATAAGGAAATTTACAGTTTACCATTTAAAAAATTCCATGAAATTTACTGGCCACAAAATTAGCTTCATAATTACTTGGTTAAATCACAAGTATTTTTTATTTAGTATAAAAATATTCTGTGTATCTTATCTGATTTTTTTTTCTTCAAAAATAGTTTGTTGAGAAAAAAAAACAGTTTGAAACTGAAAAAAGTAATTCAACATTGTAAAGGAAAAATAGTTATAAGCTTTCTAAAATTATATTATAGCCTGTCTTGAAGAGTTAAAATTTTACAAAAAAAAACAAATATAATTAAAAAGTAATTTAAAAAAATCACATCAAAGAATCAGATTGAAACAAACTGTTGAAAATTTAGGAAATTAAGAATTACTGTAGATATTGAATAAATAACAAAACAAATTTAAAAAAACGTTCAAGTTTGCTAAGGTTAAAAATTTAAAAAACACAAATTCTTAAAAATAATTAAAATATTACGAAAAAAGAAATTGAATAAACTTTCCATAAGATGAAAATATTCTAAAAAATATGTTAAAGATTGCTTTAATCAGAAAAATAATTGAACTTGACAAAAGTTAAGTTTTCAACTGCAAAAAAAAATAAGAAACCGAATTTTATTTAAAAAGCAATTAGAAGAAAATAAAAACCGTTGAAATATAAAAAAAATATTGGAATTTGGTATATGAGTTAAAACCTTAGACAACAGTTTAAATTGAATCGGAGATTTTGTTTTTTTGGTAAATAAAACGTTTTAGGTAATGAGTCTTGAACTAGAAACGTTGAGATTTTTTAAAAAGCAAACTGATAAAAATTAAAATGGCTATGTAAACACTTTTTATTATCGTAATTTAATATTTGAGTGCACAAAATATATATAAAAATATTAAAAGGGGGTTTAAACTTTCTTTGTTGATATCGCACTATATTTTTATCAGCAACTCAAATCCTTTGGTTTTTATAAAGCTCTTGTTGATAGTAGTAAATTTTCTTAGAAGGTAAAGATGTGTTGGAAGTTGAATGTAATGAAACTGAAGATAAGGTAAATGAACTATAATATAAAGATGATAATTGATAATGTGCAATATGAAATCGGAGTCTGTTTAATTGTTTAGTATTTACCTCTTTACTAGCCAGATGTATTAATTAGTAACAGTAGGTAAAGGTAGGTATAGTTAAGTACAAATAGAGTTTCTGCGTTTATTATATGTTTAGAAGGCGGAAAATAAACGAATTTTGATAAAAATCCGTGTTAAAATATGAAAATTTAACCTATATTTATTAATTGTATTTTTATAGCTATTCTTATTATGAAATGAACAAGATCTAAATACAATAGCGGCGAACTCAGGACGTTTAATATCGCCAAATGCGCGCAATGGACAACAATTAACACAGCAATGCGCCCAGTAAATCTAATGCTATAGCTCAAATCTAACCATGTAGTATTAATTATCGAACATAAAGATATTATAGCTAGAATTCCTGTGATAAATCAATCAATATATTTTTATATTGAACTTTATTCTAATAATAATTATAAAGCATTCTAGCGATAATTTCATAGTAAATTAAAACACTCATTTTTAGAAAAGATTTTGTATTTTTAAGCTAATTACATTTTATTTTTATAATGTTTCAATCTAATTTTTAGGCCACACGAAATATCCACAAATGTATCGTTAAAATCCTTAACTAATTTTACCATAACCAATACCTACCCGATTAATAAAAAAAGGTATATTAGCATGTGTTCCCAAACTTGATAATAATCTCTTCTATGTCACAAGTTGTAGTCAGATTACCCTCATTCCTGTAATAGGCAAATTATACTTCGCTGACTGAGAATTCCGTCATCTAAGGCAGAAGAAGGGGCGAGAGTGGAAGAACACATTGTGAACTCTGCCCGCAAGTCCTGTAACCTAAATTTTAGTAATTATTAATATATAATTTAAAATTTTTATATATAATATAAACAGGGTTTTGTAAAGTGAATTATAAATAAATATACGAATCTCATTTGAAAGAAACAATTCTAAAAGCCCACAGTACCTGCATTCTCGAAAATTAATTTGGTTTCCTTTTGCAAAAATAAACTACACTTCTCACCATCCTAACTTCGAATATTCAAACGAAGCACCTCAAAAGTCACAAGTCCGCTATTGCTTTCCTCGACATCAAAAAAGCATTTGACTCGGTGTGGCTACGAGGTCTGCTTTATAAATGTTGACTCTTAAATTTTTCCAACGTCTTATTATTCTAGTCCATGAATTCCTTACCAATGAATTCTGTCAAGTAAAAATCCAACAAGCATTATTCCCACCATTTCTTCTTGAGAAATGCATTTCACAAAGCACTCCATTCTTCCCATTACTTCACAACCTTTAATTCTATATATTAATTTCCAATCCTACACACTTATACTGTATTTCATATCGATTCCTTATGGATGATACTGCCTTAATTACACATGCAAAAACCCTCTCTATTGCGCTTGACGCACTACAAATATCGCTACAAAATTTATTCTCCAAATGGCGACTAGCATTAACTCTAAAATTAAAATCCACCATATCGAAATATTTACATCACACACTTGCAAATATCTTGGGATTATATTCAACTTAAAACATTCCTTCAAACCTCATGTCTAGTCCATTAAAGCTAAAGTGAAAATACAAATCAATATCTGGCCTCTATTTGACTAGCTCAATCCTATTTACACAATAATGTACACCCTCTATAACATTCAAATAGCTCAAAACTCGACCTGGAAATGTTTGTCTCAAAATCTCCATAGTTACCCGAGCTGTGTGAGAGGTTGCTCCGTCCTATTGAAACCAACAATTTTCAAGATCCAATGAAGCAACTTGTATAAGAAAGTAAATTAGTAGTCAAATTGTCAAATAATAAGGAATAATTGACTGAAAAAAAATTTAGATTATAAAATAGTAAAAATTTAAGAAAAAAAAAATTCTTGTAAGTTATAATAATAATAATAAAGTTTATTGCGTGTTGTAACAAAAAAGTATTCACTAGTCAGTACATAGTAAATACAATGGTATAGTATAGTATTGAGGTGTTGCGCAAAAAATTACTATAAATATTTCCAAATATTGATATTGCATGGACCGAATGAGATAATATAAAATTGGTAAAATTGTAAATTAAAAAAAAATGTTACTGATACACAAAACTATATAACAAATATAAAAATTTAAAAATAAATATTATTATAGTAAGAACAATTTAAAATATACTTATATATATACACATACACAACACATACATACATATTCATACATTATTCTGCTGCAAAAGTAAAAACAAAAAATATGCCATCAATACTTGAAATGTATTTCAGCCTCTAAGAATTTTTCCAACGAATAAAAAGCTTTCTCAATTAGGAATTTTGTAACTTTATTTTTAAAATATATTAGAGGTAAGTCTTTGATGCTTTCTGGTAATTTATTAAAAAATTTAATTGCATAATATTGAGTACCCGTCTGTGTCCTATTTACTCTCAATTGGTTTAAACAGATATCATTTTTTCCGCGGGTATTGTAGGAATGATTTAATACGCTGTAGTTTGTCAAGTTTTTTTTAGATAACAAACACATTCTAATATATACATTGATGGATTGATAGTGGTAACCAATATGTGCTATTATTCTTAATGCGCGTCTTTGTAGAGCGAAGACTATCTACATGAACTCCCAAGAAACATACTTTCTCACAGGGTTCATTTGATCTTTTGACAGAGAATTGCATTTGTTTTGTTTTTGAATCGTTTAGAACAAGTCTATTTTGTTCACACCACTCAGATACTTTTTCAACTTGTACCCTGTTTATTTCCTTCACGTTTACAGATTGGGGAACACTATTTATAACTGTTGTATCATAAATAATTACAGTATACTCATCAACTCTAGCTGGTAGGTCATTATTGTAGATAATAAATAGCACAGGTCCTAATATAGACCCTTGAGGTACCCCTGCATTCACAGGTAGAACATCTGATCTGTTGCTATTTAAAAATACCATCTGCTTTCTATTTTCCAAATATGAACTAATCATTTTGATACTAGTCGTATCAAAATTATATTTTTTTTAATTTACTTATTAGTATATTATGCGGGACACTGTCGAATGCCTTACTGAAGTCGAGGAATGATGCCATACACGATTACTTATTTTCAAAACTATCACATATAATATAACAGAGCTGTACTAGAGCATCAATAGTAGACCTGAATAGTTGATTTTCCTCAAGATATGCAACTATTTGTATTTTTAAAACCGTTTCAAAAATCTTTGATATTATCGGTAGTAGAGAGATTGGCCTATATTTTTTTTAATCATTTATGTCCCCCTTTTTGTAAACTGGGATTACTTTAGCTATTTTTAAAGCATCAGGGAATAGCCCCACCTCCAAACAATCATTTTTTTGTAATTGGATGTACTAAATGGTGTTGTGCACATTTTAGAATGTCAACTGTAAGACCGAACATATCTGTTCCTATTTTAGGTTTCAATTTATTTATAATTTCCCTAATTTTGACTTTTGAAACTTTTTAAAGATTAAATGGAAGCAGAGGCATCGTTGATACTTCAAAATCCAAGATATATTTACTATCATTTACATCAGGTAAAGGGATAGCATTATCACAAAAAAATCATCACATGTTAAAGTGCAATTTTGTTCTTTGGGAGGTCTATGTTTATTTAATATATTCCATGTGGCTTTTGATTTGTTATTACTATTTAAGATATATCTATCATTTGCAAGTTTTTGTTTATTTTGAATTACCAATTTATATTCTGCATTGTACTTATTGATGGCATTTTTTTTGTTTTATTCCTGGATGGATTTTGTAATCCTCTCTTAACAATCGTAATACTTTTCGCATATTATATAGCTCAGTATCAAACCAATTTATATTTGCACCACTGCTTTTCGATTTTCTCAGTTTGATTGGAAATGACTTATTTGCAGCACTTTCCAACACTGGTTATAGATGGTCCCATTTATAGTGTAAATTAGTTTTATCATTTAGAAAGATCCAATCTATGAGCTGAATAATATTGTAGAACTTAGCTTTACTTTCAGGGTTTATAGGTCTGCAATAGGTCTGAACATAAGTGGACTGAGCTACTTGATACAGCACCTTTAATTTTATTGCCTCGAGATCGGATATCAGAAGGTTTGCAAGGGATACCGAAAAATGGTTTTTTTCCATATTTGTAAATATATTATCTAGACAATTGTTACTTCTTGTTGAAAAATCTACGACCTTAACAAGATTAAAAGTATTCATGACATCTATTAGAGCAACGGCTTCGTGATCATCTCGATTAAAGTGAACATTAAAATCACCACCAACGATAACAGTTTTATGATAATATTTAATTTCAGTTAGCAAAGTTGAAATTTTATCCAAAAATATATTAAAATCTCCTTACGGGGAACGATATACACAGATTAAATATGTTTTATAATTTTCAATATAAATACAAGACAATTCAGCCTGTTTTTCACTACTAATTTTATTTGTTAGAAAATTGAATTCACAAACTTTTACATCAGTTGGTGCAAGAATTACTGTTCCTCCGTGAGAGCTCATCTGACGTGCGAAGTAAGCCTTTGACCATAGATTATTTATCTTGAGAACAGCGCACTAATCACTATTCATCCAATGTTCGGACACCTCTAGGAAACTAAAATGTTTATCAATGAGAAAGTTTTCTAATTCACTTACTTTATTTTTAATGGACCGTGCATTTAAAAATAAGAAGGAGACTGGAGATGTTTCAATATTTTTAGTGTAGTATTTACTATTTAAGTTGTCTTCTTTTGCGCTCTTTCCATTTGAAAATTTTTATTGAACGTAAATCTTCTTATCTTAATTCCAGCAGGCCAGGTTTCTTCTTTCATCAGTATGTCTAGATGTACAAAATCCGCACACATTTTAAACGACTTGTTTGTTCCTCTCGTCTGTAGTTCCTCGATTTCAATTCGCTTTATATTTGGGTGGTTGTCTGCCATGAATTTCTTAATGTCGTCCCCAGTTATATCAGCAGCGCAATTTTCTATATATATCCACGCGTTTTTACTAGATGCCTTGAATGAGTTTGTGGAGGAGAAACTACCGGTTAGTGTGGTTTGTTTACGTTTTTTGTTAGTTTTTACTTGCCATTCGTGCTCATTGTCATCTTTGTTCGGAGTAATTAAATGCACAATCGTATTATTTTCGGTTATACCTGTTCTTATCTTCGGATTTGAGGCTTTTTCAGAATATGATTGTATATCCATCGTTTAAATTATTTTCCCTGATGTTTGTTTTGTTGTTTGACACCGTGTTTTGTACACTCACATTGACAGCTGACTGCTGCGTTGTCGCGTTTACTTTTCCGCGGATTTTATTTGCACTAACTTCAGGCGATTTTGTTAACATGTTAATTTTCGAAAGAAGTTTAGAAGTTGGGTTATCGCTTTTAGCTCGTTTATGCGTTCCCTCATGTTGTAGAATGTTTCTTTTTGGAAGTCGATTTCGCACTCTTGATACGAACTTAAAACCTCGTCCTTATTTACCGGAATAGGAGTTAATCCACAACAAATTTTTACTCGATTTGTTGCACAGCTCGTGTGGTATAACGCTTTGCATATGGTGCACATCCATCCGGATTTTGCGATTGATCCACATACACATTGCTTTGTAGTCATTTCACTGCCTTTTTCACAATTTTTACGAAGCACTAAATCATGACCGTCTGGACTGTTCGCCATGTTGCCACTGAATCAAAGTTAAGTGTCTGTTTAAAATAATTGAAATTTCAACCAACATATTTTTTTTTTTAATTAACCTGAAACAAAAACAATGTAAAATTGTAATTTAGAGTTTTTAAAGAAATCACTTTTAAGATTGCAGAATTTCTGAAAAATAAAAAAAATGTAATTAGAATATTCTTTACAATATTTGGATTTAAATTTTATCAATTTTTTTTTAGAAAGAGCAAACATTTTTGAAGAAACCATTTAATAAAATATGTGCGTGGAAAAAATCTGTTAATTATCGGTTACAATAACTTTAAAAAAATACATATTATAAATTGCTGAAAGAACACTACAAATATCTCAGAGAAAAACAAATCATAAAACGCAGTTCAAAAATCAAAGTTAGGAATTTCTTTCTACAATAATTACAGTTAAAATTTTACCAAAATATATAAATTTTGTTAAAGAAAAACAAATGAAACTACCATAATTTACGAAAAAACCTGGACAACTGCTGCGTGATCTTACATTCCTACAAAGATTCAGAGACAAAAATGTAATATCGACATGTATGAAGGTAAAACATACAAACGCCAAAAATATTGATCAAATTCCATGAAGAATCAGCGAATATTTGCTCCATTTACAGAATATAGACGAATTTAAACACCACCGAAAAGGAACTCCTGGACCTATATTACTAACTGGCCTATAAACATACCACCCATCCATTTGGACAAACTGGAAATCTTTACCTACCACAAATGCGTATCAGACGCTGAATGAAAAAACATCAATGATCAAATCAGAATCAGACTAAGAAATCTATCCAACAATAGAAAAATTATTGCAAACAGTTTTAATGTTATAGCCCCCAACTATATGCCTACATAAAAAAAATATTTGCAACATAGAAGCGTCAATCAAGAATTTAGGAAAGACTCTGAGATAATAAGGCAAAAAGTAGCAGTAATTCTACTCCACCTAGCTCCAACATCACAAAGGAAGAACGCAAGATCCTAAAAGAATTAAGACACCACTATACTAACAGCTGATAAAGGTAACGCATCGGTTATATTGAGCAAATCTGATTACAACTCGAAAATGGAAGACATTCTGCGAGACGCGGCTTACAGAAAACCAAAACGGATCCAACTACATTGAAACATTAACAAATAAGGATGAGCAACATACTTACTCGGGAAATGAATTGCAAGGCAATGTCAACCGATAGCAGAAAAAATGGACTTATATGTGAAAAACTCAAATTATATTGAACTCATCAAGAACATCAAACGCAACCTTTAATGATTAGTTTTGATGTAAATTTATTATTCATTCAAATTCCCATTGACGAAGCGATAAACATTATTCAAGAAAAACACAAACCCTAAGCGGATCTATTAAACTTAGCAAAACAATGCCTCTTTACCACATATTTCACTTTTAACTGGCAAAAATAGAAACAAATTGGGGTCACCACTATCTCCAATAATAGCCAACCTATGGAAGATTTCGAAAAAAGGGCACTACACACCCAGGTATTAAAACCAGAACTATCGCTGAGTGTGGATGACAAATTCGCCATGTGGACACACGAAGGCGAAAAATTTGACCGGTTCCTTAATCATCTGAACAACATCCACCCACGAATCCCATTCATCATGGAAATGGAAATTAAAAATAAATTATCCTTCTTAGACATACTAATAACAAAACGACCGGATGGGAGCCTTTGATACACCATTTATACAAAAAAACACCTACATAGATATCTAAATGCCAAATCTTATCACCACCACAGATACAGTCAGTTTCAAAGGCCCTAATAACACCATAAATCAAAGTAACAGACTAGCACAACAAGAAAGACACACTTAAGAATGCCCTCTGCCAGAACAATTTCAAACCAGACACCATCTCTCTGTGGATTAAAAGTGGTATGTTTATATATCTATTAAATCGAACACCACAACTGAAAGGTAGCTGACAACGGTGTTGTCAATAAAATAGTGGTCTCTCATCAAAATACATCTAGTTCAGGTGTTTCCATCACTACTCCATCATACATTCCAATGGTTTCCAGGATGTGACTCTGCGCCGCAAGTTTATTAACTTGGAACCTATTTTCCATAATCCGGAGACATAGATTTCACCGCTATAATCAGCAGGCTGTTTGGCACTCCTCTACCTACTTCTCCTCAGCACTGGATTTCTTTCTTTTTACGGATTTCAAATAAATTTATGAAACCAAAAAATTAAGACGGGTAACATACTTTACAAGACTAATTTCGATTATCTATTACCTTTCAATTTATTTCATTCTAGCGTTCTCCTCTCTTCCAATTGAGAAGAATATCAAGAGTTTTTTAATGAGAAGGTAACTTGAAAGTCAAGAACATTCGAAGGTTAAGATCATTTGGAAGTCAAGGTCTTTTAAAGGTCAAGGTCATTTGTAGGTCAAGGCTTTTTGAGTTCAAGGTCAGGTGAAGGTCAAGGTCAAGAATCACCTCTATACTTGAACTAGCTAATTCAAGAACCTCCTCACGACCCTCAAAGCCAGAGGAGGTTTTATAACTCCACCCTTACTCAGTGATAATCTCGAAATCAGTGCCATTAGAAGGCGTGCTGATGGACATTAATCCTTACTGTTGGCTTCCACGTAGATAGTAATCTAATGTCGCCATCCCTTTTCTTAAAATTAAGTCAATTTTTTCTATCTATGTGGCTTCCCTGATGATTATTTCTATGTAATTACCAATTGTGGCAATAATTTTCTATTGTCGAAATCGAATATGTGATCTGTGGCTGTCATATGTTGAAATATTGAGGAATTTTTGTCGTGATTTTTTTAATTTTTGTCTAAGTTCTTCTCTTCTTGTAATGAATTTTCGATTTTTTTGCCGATGCACAATTTATTGCAATCTGCACATGGTATACTATAAACCCTCTGGTTCTCTAATGGGATATGATTCTCTTCTAGGTTTCGAAGTAATTTTTTGATATTTGTTTCGGGTATATAAACAGTCCTAATGTTGATTTTTTTAAGTAAATTGCCTATTTTATCTGTTGTTCCTTTTATGTGCGATAATGTTGAGTGTGATTCGAATTGTTTTTCTTCCTTTTGTCTTCTCTTTGGGTGTTAATGTTTTTTGATAGCTGTTTTGTTTGAGAGCGGACCGAAAGGTTTCCATTTTGTCGTGTATGT
Source organism: Ontholestes murinus (assembly GCA_963969525.1). Lineage (NCBI taxonomy): Eukaryota > Metazoa > Arthropoda > Insecta > Coleoptera > Staphylinidae > Ontholestes > Ontholestes murinus. The sequence continues at coordinate 28,490,984 of OZ018394.1, forward strand.
TGTCTTTTTCGGTGAGTCTGATTGAACTTGTAATCATTTTTCTTTGGCCAAGGAGTGAACTTGTGCTAGCTGGTGATGTGATTGTGCATTCAGGTACCGATTGGTGTGAGGAGCTTTCCCACTTTTTCAATCTTCATTGTGAATTGTGGGTGTATGCTGTTGAGGTGGTTTAGGAAATCGTCTACTGAGAAACATAGTCATGAGGACATATCATGAAGGATCGTCCTCAGGTTCGGTTTTAAATGATGAGTTGTTAGTGGCTTCACTTTGAAATCTTTTATAAGATCAACAATTAGAAATAATGGTGAGCCCATTGGAACTTCGTCTATTTTCTTTAAATACAAGAAAAAAATATTTTGGCAACTAGGTGATTTTTCCATTGGTATTTTAGCGTTTTAACGTCGTCGGGGAGATTTAATTTCTGGATTTTGGTTTTGATAAGATTTTCTAATAAGTGGTTGAATCAGAATTTGTTTCTTTGTTTTTTATTTTCCTGCTTTTATCCGCTGGTATGAACACTGATTGATTGGTCTGCTTTTAAATTGTTATGACATCAACATCAATTCTTCCTTCAGGGTATTAGATCTTGGTGGTTCGCCTTTCATAGAATTGATGCCACTTCTTGTCGAATGATCTATACATTTTTTAAATCTTGATCCGATTGATGATTCCAAACTGCAGATCATTTTCTCTGTTGGAATGTAAGGTGTTAGGGCGAAATAAAAGCCTCTAGTGCTTTCATTATGACATAATCTATTTATTTATTGGATAGATTATATTCAAGATTTATTTATACGTGTAAAAACATAAAAATGTACGTAGAACATGTTGAATTTTGCAATTTATTTCTTCGACTTTTGTTTGGCTCTTTGATGAGTTAGTTTTTCTAACTTATTTCACATGATTACATGTATTTTGTTTCCTAATTATAATTTATTTAAGAAAATCTAATGGTGTTTCAGTTTTTATGGCCTTTAACAAACATTAGTAACACCACAATATTTTTTATTGGTGCATCTAATAAAAACTTTGAAAAACGTTTATTTTTAAACTTTTTGTCTCTTAATAATTTTCAATGCCTTGTACCCATCACATATTGCAAAACACCAGTGACTGAGCAATGTTGAAAACACTTGTTTACAAGCAATATTATTATTTGACTTCGTCAAGAAATATTCTGTAGCGTACAATGACTGCAGAAGCAAATAAAATTTTCTTAGAAACAGTTGAAGTGGTACAAAAGAAAACAAGTTGTTATTTTATAAGAAAATAAATTGAAATGAATTTAATTTGCCGAACAGTAGTAGATTCTTAGAAAAATATATATTAAAACAAAGTGTTATATTGTGACTGACCATTTTTAGTGTAATAATAATATTTTTGGGCTTTAATATAAAAAACAATTGACAATGTAAAATTGGCATAACTAATAAATCCCATAAATCGAGGAAAATAGGGTGTTAAATACCTATATCTGTATTCGAAACTGGACTTCCTACGATAGAGCAGAAGAGCAGTCAAAATTATTGGTATATACTTTTGCTTAGAGTTAGTATAATTATATATTCATTTATGTAATGCATAATAGATCAAGATTAAATTCAGTAAAATACAATGCAATATACACCCCGTGGTGGCGCACACAAATACACAAATCACACATGGCGGAAGGACCACGTGGCCGATAGCCTAACACTACTACTACTACAATGCAATAATATTTAAATTTAACGTAACTCTTATAGAATCTTAAGTAAATACACAATTCTCATTAATCACGCAAAAACAACAATCGAAGCCACACATAAAACGAAAATATCCAATGAATAATGTATATATTCATATTTTTTGAAAATCACGATTTGCCTGTCCTCATAGTGAGTTTAGATCCAAAACAAACATAATCTTAATAACAAGGTTCATTTGCGTAGTCCTAATTTACATACCTGAATTATTAATATCCCCAACACAACAAATATAATCGTATTATATAATTCCGTAAGCCTGATATTGAAGTAGTAGTGGCAATTCTAAGCAATGAAAAACAATGACAATGACGCCTGTGTGTTTACAAACACGGCCTTTATTTCTTTTTCACTGCGTTGCTTACACAATATTTCCGATGGAGTCAATCAAATTTACGTTGATTTCCCTTTGAAATCGCGTTTCTCTCGCGTACGAGCAGAAGTCGACATGTGGAATCCTTTTTTAAATACCTAATTATTTCGGTTTGTTATCGGGGATTTTGCATTATTGTTATTTTCCCCCGCGCGCACACACACATGAGGATTTGCAGCCGTGGATAATCTGAAACACGAGGTCCTGCCGTCTGCTGAAGCTTATGGCAAATAAATTGCGGGGCGCGATTGTTGGTGGGGTTGGACGCCAATTGGGACCTTCACCTGACGCTACAGAGTCCCACCGCTGGGATAGGGATGGGATAAGCCCTTTTGAAACATCGCCCTGCGCGTTTTCTAATACGCTTTTGCCGTATATACTCCCAGGAAAACGGAATGGACTTTTTTGATTTTACTCCGCACATAAAACATTGCAGGCTGTTCAGTTTCAATCAGACACTTACCTTTTACGTTTTTTTTCTGCCATTGCAATTACATCAGTCGCACTAGAGAAAATGGTTATGTTAAAATAATTAAAACATTGCCTATTTAAATCATGTTATTATTAAACGCCAGAAAAACTTTCGTGTAAATGTTATAAAGACCATTAAAAATCAACCAATTATTTAAACAACTAATATCAGCATTAATATTGAATTATGCAAAAATAAAATTTGCATTCTATAGATAATACCTGGAATATTGTATTAACCTTATTAAAAAAAATATTAACTAATTTTTGTATTTAATTGATTGATAAGGCTGATAAAAGATGAAAGTTCTTTCTCACTTTTATTTAAACACTCTCAAATATATATTGTATATATTTCTAAATTTAAACGCGAATACTAATTTGTTTGGGTTTCGACCAAAACAATCCTCTATCCTTCCTTTAACAATATTTATATCTAACTCCAAAATATCTCACCTTCAAGCCAAAAAAATTGCTATTAGTTTTTTTAGACATCAAAAAAACATTCGACTCTGTATGGCATTAAGGTGTACTGTATAAATGATATCTCCTTGGAATGTTCCACCATCTACTAATTATTTTAACTCCTTTCTCTCTAACAGATATTTAAAAATTTTAATAAATCAATTGAAGGGTCCAATGCCAGAAACAGTCTAGTCCACTGTTATAAAATTTACAGGAATTGAATTAGTTTTGAATTTATAATTTCAGAGATATTTAAAAAAATGATGGACTTAACCTGTTCTTGCACAATTTTATAATAACAAAAATTTAAAGAGTCACACAAAATGGAAATCTACAAGAACATTTAATTTATCAGAACAGCATAAAATTAACATGGATATACAAAGTTAGAAAATATTTTAGTTTCATATTTTAGTTTTGTGGTTCAGTCGTCGTCGCTGTATTCAAACACAGACGATTGATGCTCCTCCGATTGAAAAGCTCTGTGGTACCTCTCGATGTCATCATATAACAACATATCAGCCTTTGGTACGGCCTAAATTGATAAGGTGTTCAAATTTCTTCTTTTTTAAAAGTCGTTTCCCTGTGTACAGCTTTTTGTCGCTACTTGGTAATTTTAGTGTCTCCAAAACCCTCCTGTCCAGAATACCAAAATCTTGAAATACTGGAAATGATACACTTTCACTGCATTGTAGTACTGCGGTCGCAGGGCAGAAAGCTATGCCCCGGTTCAGAGTACCTGTGCTGTATCATTTGTAATCTTCTACATTCAACTAGAGTGCAGCAAAACTGAGTGTGGACATAGTTTTTATTCTGCGAGTAGCAGTTGTCAGAGAAAATGTACAAATCAGTAATATTTTGTGCCAAGTGTGTGTTAATAAAATGCAGTAAGATACTTGCTACCTCATTTCGTCCTTTGTCTCCTAACGTTTCGTCATAAACATAAAAAAGCTTTGCCCTGTACACCTAACATGAATACATAAATTGTATATCCATAGCTGAATTTTATAGAACACGTCCCCACTCGGTGATGCTGGTAACGGCAGGTTCTGTTGAAAATCAAAAGATGTAACTTCAATATTGGGATCTCGTTTTGATAATGCTGTCTTATCTTTTATATCAGCATAAAATTTATCTGCTTTTGTTACATGCAGATTTTTATCGCGTTGTAGTGTTCGTAGTTCTTCATCAGACTCAACAGCATTGATTTTATTCTCCAACTTACCACACTTTTGACAGGTGTCGGATTTCGGGTTTCCAAAGGATATCTAATAATTTTCAGTGAACATTTTCTGAAATACTCGTATTTTACCACGGGATTGCATGGACTGTTTTGAAGATGCAGTTGATACTGCTCTGGTTCATGTTTCTCAATATATAATTGATGCATTTTTGCAATATTTAATTGTGGGGAAAGATAACAATAGTGCATATTATCCTTCCTGCTATAATGTGACTTATATTTTGGAAAACTCAAAATGTGTTGGCAAATCCTTTCTTCAATATGTTCAGGCAGTTTGTTTGATCTATTATTGAGTTTGCCTGTCTTCCCGAAGAGTTCCCTGTCTAAAGTGTATGTGTTGCTGCAAGCGATCAAGCCGGCTCTTGGTAATTGCATGTAAAGCTAAAAATGCTGTCTTGCAAACTTACAGAGTCGTTCATAAATAATAAAATAAAACAACACAGTTGGGAGGGTTTCATATTTATTGTTGAACACTGCAACTTTATTCATCTGCCTGATGAAATCACTGTGTGATAAAACATCTTGCAGTATTCAACAATAAATGTGAAACCCTCCCAACTGTGTTGTTTTACTATAATTTATTGTTAAACTTAATTAAGCAGAACAAGAAGCAAAAGTAATAAATTATTTACCTGATAAATATAGGAAAAATGTTCGCCATGATTTTCTCCTGACCTTTTTCGTTCTACAGGTTTACTATACAAATGAGCATCCTAAATGTCTTTTGTCAATATGGCATAAAAATTTCTGTCAATTTTAGCACAGCCTATTGCACCAATTTTATCAAAGCACTGCATTTTACAGTTGCAGCTATCTCCAAGAACTTTCTCTTGTGTTAATTTTCGAGCCTTATTTATAAACTTTCGCCCCTGGTTCGATTTTGCCTGCGAATGTTTCTTTTCCAGGATGACTTACGTACGAGGCGCTTTTTACCTGGTTGTGCCAGTTTGGTTAAACCAGCCAACTTCTTCCAAATGTACAGAATGCTCTGAATCCTCATTCGTTCCAAACTCCGCAAAACCTTCCTCGAACAAATCATCTTCTTGAGTTTCAGTATTGAGGTTATGTTTATAATTTTCTGGTAAAAACTCATCGCCCCTTGACTGAAATACATTTTCTTCTGAACTAGATGACATAGTGGGAACCGTAATTGTTTTTCATAAAGTTAGGTACACACAACTTGTAAAAGCCCAGTAATACTGTTTAGAGAATAAACATACTGCCAAACGTTTGCAAACCAACTTTTGAGTGCAAGAACAGGTTAAGTCGAGGACTTTGCTTGTTATTGCACAGTATGAAAAAGTAGGCCATCTATTAATCACTGCTGTAATGTGTAGTGCATAACTTAGAGGTCCGGTTCTTGGATGGGATGATAGAGCATTTGAAACTGTTCAAAAATCAACCCCCAACTAATTTTTGCCTAAAAGTGGACTTGGCTGGTTCTTGCATTGGACCATTGAATTATTTTTCCACAGTTTTTCACCCCGAACAAGAAATACCTCAATGTTCTTCTTTATCACTGCTGATGTATAGCCTTTCTAGCAGCTATATATAAAATTCTGATATCACAATTTCTAGTCCCAATAAGTACTTCCTTAAATTTGCAAATGATACTACCCAAATCATTACAAGACTTAATAAAAGCACTTCTATAACAACCTAATAAATGGCGTATACAAATAAATCCCATTAAATCCTAATTATTCCTTCAATTTCACGGAATGTCCCTAAATTCCATATCAATTCAAATTAGCAACACATCTATTTCACTATTATCCCATTGTAGATACCTAGGCATCCACTTTAAACTCCAGTCCCAATAAATTAATCGCAAAATTTATGTAAGGACGCGACACTTTACAATTCTTTACAAAGGCCATACCATCTCAATAAAAACTTCAACATATTTATATAAAGCCATTTTCCGTCCCTTGCTGTATTATAATATCATTCATTCTCTTTAAAACATGTCGTTACCGAACGAGTACTTCATAACATCCAAGTTGCAGAACAATCTGCTTTAAAAATTGAAGAAAGAAAAACAAACAGAATTTATAAACATAACATTGTAAAGGGTTTAAAAGGTAATTGTGTAAAATTAAGATATTTCACAGGACCTACAGAGCTTCTACACAAGAAGATATACTTAATCAACAAGAGTTAAAACATGCATAAATTATATAGGGATAAATAAATGGAATTGCGCAAAAAGACCGATGGTCCATAACCCAAACGGACAGACTAACCATATTATTTCATAATTTATATGTTTAAACAAAATCTATATCTATGTGTTCGAATAAAGATGTTATTCTCTCTAAATGGAATTTCCATAGATAATCTTAAACAATATCCCGCGTGGTTTTATAATAATATTATTGAACTCTTCCAACATAAGAATTCGAAACATGCTGATAATTCTATCATATTAGGTCAATGCAAAAAGGCAAGAAGGCAATTTAACCCATTCGAGACCAATTGCACACCGTGTGTGCAATGCATTTCCGAGCCAAAAAGACCGGCTGCACACCATGTGTGCAATGATCTTGAATTGCAATTATCAGCCATTATGGAAGAATCTGCCGTTAGAACAAGGCTGGTTTATAACAAAAATTATCCTAGAAGTCTGTAAAAATAAAATTTGATGTTGGTTTCAACTGAGAAAAGGAAGAAAGGGAAACAATTGTGAAGTAATAAAAAATAAACTTTTGAAAAATGAAGTAATTTCTCGCTACAAAAATAATATCATAATGGGTAAATTTAAAGATAAAAGAGACGTTTTATTCATTTCAAGTGAATATAAAGCAACTTTATTTGAATATGAAAATAAAAGGAAAACAATAAATTCATTCAACTTGTACAAAATGTATTCACCATCAACAGCAAAATTTAATTTTTATCAATATCGCCTGGAGATTTTAGGTAAATTAATTGAAAATCCCCGAGACCATCCATTAACCACACCAGAACCAGAGGATCATTTTCCTGAAATTCTGCCAAGAGCTACCTGCACATACGGTGTGCAATCATCTTATTTTTACAATGGGAGTTACAAAGCGACGGATTTCTATTGCTAACATGTTTTTTTATCAATAATGTCCAATATAAAGCTAAAAAAAATTTTGGATTCTGGGGATGGTCTCCGAAAAAATGCGCCGTCTCGAATGGGTTAAAGAAAAATCTAAAAAAATCTAAAATGGCATTAGATCGCTTCATTAAGAATATCGAACTTAATATATCTTCACCTCCTCAGGGATATTGGTCTTATGTTAACATGAAAAGAAAGATGTCAAAAATTCCAGGAATTTTGAAAATGGGCAAAGTTACTTAAAGCTCTTCTTCTGAATTTCTTTAAGGATTTGCAGATATCTTCAGCAATGTGTACAGTGGCAGTAATAATTGTGGAACAACAAGTGTACGTTTTAGTAATATGATATGTAACTATGAAATAGACAAAGCTAGTGCCCTTCTGCATTTAAGAAGGTTATGAGTAATACGACAATGGGTCCCGATCAAATCCTTGGATTTTTTTCTAAAGGATTGCGCATCTCAACATGTTACACATCTCGCATATATTTTCATTTTATTTCTAGTCTGGTACTTTTCCAAATCAAAGAAAAATAGCACGATTGTGTTTTTTTTCAAACAATGGCTCTGCTATATAAATTACAGACCGATTGCCATTGCCCCTAATTTTTCAAAAAATATTTGTGACTACATTCGAGCACGCACAGAACACTTAATAACTCCTCATCAACACGGTTCTCTTCCTAGAAGAAGCACGCAGACTAATTTATTATGTGTTACACAGTTTTTATCTAGTGAATTAGATCGCGGTGCTCAGGTTGATGTTATATATACAGACATTTCAAAGGCATTTGATTGCATGCCTCATGATAAACTAATCTCATATTTTAAAAAATACAACTTACCATCAAATGTCATATCGGCATTGCAATCATATTTATCTAATAGGTGTCTCTTTGTCGGTTACATGGCTTGTCAGTCGAAGACATTTGTAGCAATAAGTGGTGTTCCACAAGGTTCCAACCTTGGGCCCTTGCTTTTTTAATTTTTATCAATGAAGTCACTAGTGTCTGACTGTAGGTTTTTATGTATACCGATGACATCAAGTTATTTTATACAATTAAGAGCATTGATGATTGTGTTAATGTCCAGTATAACCTGCATAAACTGTGAGCTTGGTGTGAGAAAAAAGGTTAAAAATAAATATCGTATTTTGCCTTATGGTATTATAACACACCTTTTCAGAGGGAATTTGCTTTAAAGATCTTGGCGTAATGTTTGATACAAAGTTGTCATTTAATATGCATATTGAAAAGGCAGTCAATTCCCACATGTGGCTGGTATAGTTTCGATTAGATTTAGTAAAGATTCACTCATTTATTTAATTGCAGCTAATTTTCTATTTAGTGCCACGATTTTCGTTCACCGGGCACTTGGTTTTGTTGCACATTTTTATGTTCTCTTCGACTAGTTTCGACCGATATTTCCATTAAAATGACCAACGGCTGAAACTAATCAGAGAAGAAATAAAACAATGAAACAAAAGTAAGTGCGACTTGATAATGATATTAAAACATCGAAACTTAAGTCGTGCTTTTGTGATATTAGTATATATATACTACAGAATTTTTAGTTAGTTTGATGTTCAAAAGTAAGTGTTTTAATTCTTCAGTAATTATGCTTCTAGATTATTAGAAGATTTAGCATTTTTTCCAGTTTTCAAGATTTTTTCACAATTTCTTCCTAGATCATATTAAAAATTTACAAATTTAAAGAATTTTTAACCAACTTTCCAATCATTTTTTTCTTGCTGTGTCATTATGAAATTTTAAAAAAAATTCAAGGAAAGTTTTCATAAATTTTTCCAAAAATCTCTGTTATTACTGGCTTATCTCAACTGAGCTTTTCAGCAATTTTTTTCACACTTAAAGAATTTTACACAATTTAAAATTTTAAGCTTTTTTTATTATTACTTACATATATTCACATTACAGATTTTCTTTGGGATTTTAAGTTTTAAATCATCTTTTATCAAAAATTTCTGTTACATCATGCTCTATCTCATCGAAGTTTTCTAACAATTTTACTGTCAGATTTCAAGAATTTTATACTATTTTTTGTTTTATATATTTTCTAAAATTCCACCATGTTTCTTAGATCATAGATTTTTCTGGAATTTTTTCAGGAGTTTTCAAGCAACTTTACAATAATTTTTCCAAAAATTTCTGTTACATCTTGCTTTATCTTATTGGAGTTTTCCGTCAATTTTACTTCCAGTTTTCAAAAATTTAACACAATATATTGCTTTATTTGTGTTTTTCTATAGGACGTCTAAACATTGGAATTTTTGATGTTTCAGATTTTTTTGCGTCACTTTTATAAAAAATATATTTCATTAAATAAAAAAATAATTCTTGCTTTTTTCGGCAATATATATAGCAAGAAAGTGTGTCAAATACGTAAAACACACTTTCTTGCTATATATATTTTTTAAGAATTTTCCCTCCTAACTTTTAATTTTTTGAAAGTTTAATAATATAGGACCATATTTCTTTAAATAAATTTAAGAAGATAGCTGCTACACAAGTCTGTATTTAGATTGTAGCCTTTCTCTTAAGGTGCTACTATATGTTCCTGTTATAATACATGTTTTGCTGTTTAGATCAAAATCTAGCTCTAGCCATAAATGGGCTACTGCTAAGTCCATTAATGTAATGTTTTCGATGTTTATGTCTATCGCTCTTTAGTCCTTCTTCCAGTCTAATCCTTGCTTTAGACCATTTTCATTGCAATTTTGGTGAAGAAAAGCACTTGTTATGTTCCATATTGTTACTTTTATTTTCAGTTTGCTGATACGTGTTTCGATCATACCCGATCATTTGCATTTGGTTATACTAATTTGTATATAAATTAGAATAACCTTTGAAAATATTGGAGTATGATCGAAACACTTGTCAGGAAACTGAAAAGAAAAGTAACAATATGGAACATAACAAGTGTTTTTCTTCACCAAAATTACTTATCTGGTTCTATCAAGAGGGTAGCTCAACAAGTATCAACTACATTTTCATTGCTATTTTTTTATACCACTCTCACACCAATGTAAATTTTTTGCAAGAGTTCTATAAGATTAATAGTTAATAATTTATTTGTTTAAAACAATTGAAACGCTTTTGTATCAAAATATATAATTTGCTTGATTCGCTTGAAACATAAGCAAGAATAATGGTAAAATTATTTTTCCAAAAGAAATCAATTTTAAATATGTAAACCATTAAAATTTTCTAACGAACAACTAAAAAGTAAAAAATTTCTTCAAAAAGATTTACAAAAGAAATTAGTATGTTCGAAACGGTTACCTTAAAAAAAACAACTAATTACAAAAAACAATGAAAAATTGCAAGAAAAATCCAATGATAAATCTGATAAAGTAGTTGAAATTGTCCAATAATTTCCAAAAAATTACTTTTTTATTTTAAGAAAATTGTTTTGTCTCAATGGAGTTATTCAGTAATTTTTTTCTAGGTTTCCAAAATTTTTCGGACTTTCTTCTTCATAAATTTTGAATTTGCAAGTTTTGATGGTTCTAAAAAAACTGTACCAAGTCGCATTGTTCTTCTTCAGGCGGCGTTCCTTGGGAAAGATTAAGCCAAACTCAATTAACAAAAACAATCTTTACGAAACTATCCGCACCAACATCATTAGCCGCTACTGCGAGGACACCCTGCTTCAGATCAAGAAATTTCAACACTTAAACCATAAACGTGCTAAAGTAATGTGCGCGAGAAGCAATTCTCAGTACTCGATATCTTCTATCCAAATTCTAAAAGCAACTTCTCACACTTTGCCTTCTAATCTCGAACAGAATTCACCGCACGCTTTGAACACTATCGACCGATAAATTAGAATAAAAATACAAAAAACTATCACCACTAACTAATCTCCACAATACCAAGAACCACTTCCAAAATTATTCGACAAGAAATAGCTCATAAACTCAGATCTACACCACTACCGAAAATAAACCTATCACAAAATAAATTTACCTGAAAAAAACTACCAAAATTAAAATTATGTTGTCGCCTCTCGACAGCAAAACCAAGAAAATCTTTAATTTTTAAATGCCTCACACTATACTCTCACTCAAATTACAATAAACCATACAGGCCATTACGACCCATCATCAGTTCTTTCGATTCAATCGTTAAATTTTTAGCCAGGCAACTCCAACCGACCGCCGAACAAGCCAAATCATATGTTAAAACCTCTTTACACTTTTAGAACTTCATCAAACCCATAAAACTATCTAGGATAGACATTCTGGTTAGTTTTGACATTAAATATAAAGACAAGCTCAATAATTTCGTCGAGCACCTGAACCATATCCATACCAAAATTAAATTTCCTTTCCTCGACATACTTATCAATAAAAACTCCGCCGAAAATTTTGGGCCGAATGTCAAATGGACAAAGCTGAAACAAGATTTCTAGAGAATCGTCATATGGGCTGTAGCATCATCTCTTCTCGTCGGGTATGTTGTTTGCTCGTAGGAATGACCAATTGCATCTTCAAGTCAAAGTTCTTTAATACAATAGGATTTGCTTATATAACGTGCTGCACTATTGTATTGATGGATTGCTAATCACTCAACAGGAAACCTTAAAATTAAATAAAGCATGGTACTGAGAAGGCATACAGAGCAAAAAGTTCTGCCCATTTTGATTCAAGATGTACAATTAGAAGAACTATAGGTAAAAAGTAATTTATTAATGAGGTAAGGTTAAATAAACAGAATTTGCAAATTATTCTAGCTAAGGGTTTAAAAAGTTAAGGAGTGCCTCTCTCTTTTACTCTTAGTCAGAACTAATCCTGGCCTTCGATATCTTCGTATCTTATTTGTTGGTGGGTGTCTGTAATAATATGTCTAATATTTTATTATGCTTGTAAATAATAACAATGTTGAATCAATGGAAAGTTTTTTTGGATTCTATAGTGACATCACTATATTCATGGATAGAATATTCCGTTCAGGGACCAATTTTTGAGCATCTTTCCGTTCTTCCTGGGGATCGCATTCATTAGCAATACATATATTTTTCTCTCAAATGATTAATAACTTTTTCAGCTCGTCATTTTTTGGCTTCTATCCTTTCGGATTCCCACATGTATGGTTTTCTCGATTTCCTAAAGGTACAGGTTTCATATTAGCTTATGGGTTATAGCAAGTAGGTATATAGTCAACATGGATATTATAGGTTTGTAACTGTAGTGTCTACCGTAATCTTTCTATCGACAACTGCAGACCGAAAAGATTAATGATCGCTAGGAATTGTGGTTTGTAAAGCATATTGATATCTCCATTGTCTCCATTGATATCTGATTGTCCATTGTCAACGTGTACCAAAACGGCATATTTCAAGTCGGACTCAGAATGCGCACATTTCTTAACTTATTGCTTCATACTGTCCAGCATTTTTACCAATAATAAGAGGATTCATTCCGTGCGGGTACTTTTGTATTCTTTAGTGATGTGGTGTAATGCCTGAAATAATCTTGAATAGATTCACTACAGGGACCATTTGTTGGACATTCTCTAGTAGTTAGCGTCTTTATTGTGAGAAGAAGGTTCAAAAATGTTGATGACTTGTTCAGCTAGTCATATTTGAGTTCAGCGCTTCAGAAGCCTTTGTATACATTGAAAATTCAATTAATATTATTGTTCTAATTTTCTAAATGAAAAAATAATGATGTGCTTATGTTATTAATCAATTAAACTAGAGTTTGATGTGATCTAATTCACCATCAATAATTGTAGTACCATTTTATATAGAAGGTGGGTGGATGGGATCTACCTCAACATTTAATCACATCAAACGCGAGTGTTTTACTAAATTAATAATTATGGCAGTGGTTGAGCATAAACATTCATTTAGTAAAACTTGGGTATGTTATAATAATAGGAGGATGGAATATAGTTAATATGTTATGTCATTACATAAGCTAATATTTTAGATTTACACAAAAATCATATTTTTGAATGCACTGATTATTTTTTCATCATTGTTAAAAGTTTTAATAAGTGTAATTAATAAAAATAATAATCTGTTAAAAGAATAATAGATCACAATCAACCAGTTGGCGTATTAATACAGGAACGAATTTAGTATAAATCCTTGGGTATCCAGAGCGATAAAATAAAGCACCCTGTATAATGCGATCCCCGTGAAATATCGCCCTTACGTCCGGTAAGCAAATTTTAATGGTGATTTAATATCCCTCGGGGAGTCGCTTTCTTGCTAATCTTGCTAACAACATTCCTGCAAACTATTTCAAGATTAGCATCAAACAATGACCTCAGGACACTAAATAACGGCATGTATAATACAAGCCTCGCCGCTCTTGCTGCGGCATTCGCGCAAATTGAAAATTTGATTGCGTTATTAATTTTATATTTAATTTGGTGTGCGCCCCCTAAGAAAATGTTTGCCGCTTCTTCAAATATTTAAACACCAATTAATATGCGTGAATATATCAACTACTCTATCGAGCATCTCATTAATTACATTTATTTCTCCGAGCGCCCCCGAAAACGGTTTAATTCCTTATTAGCTCTCGCAACAGCGTTAAATATTCAGTAATAAATTCGTTTAAGCGTGATGGCACTTGCGCTTCAAATGGTTTGTTGTACAAAGATAATATAATCTCTAATTTATTATTGCTTATAGACCAGAGTTTCGACTCTAAGGTTACCTTAATTATGTTGCATTTTTAATGTATCAATAATTACACATTTTATATTCACTATAAGATCAATAATCTTAATACTACAAAATAAATAATTAAAAATAATATTCTTTACTTGATGAGTGAACAGCGTGTGTAACAATTTGCGTAAAAGCTTCACGTGGTGTTCTTTTTAATGAAAAAATAAGATATCACTTTTTAGAAAAAAAAACTCTAAAGGCTTCTGGGACAGCAATCGAAGTCATTAAAATTAAAACTGGAAACAGTAAAGCGTGCCGCAGTTCATCAAGTTTTAAAAGCGGATCACCGATATCCTTACAGGATCTGTAAAGTACAATCTTTGTTACATGGGGATTATGGGAAAAGAATATTTTTTTCCAATTCAACAATAATGCAACTTCCACAGTAACATTCTCTCAGATGAAGCAACATTCATTAGAGAAGGAGAGTTTTATAGGCACAATTTACACGAATGAGCACATAAAAATCCTCATAATAAACGACTATTTGGCTACCTATATCGTTATCTCTGTATGTGTGGCTGGAAATAATTTTAACAAAAATAGTTGGACCACACAGTTTACCCAATGGATTAAATGCTGAAAGTGTCTTCATTTTCTTAATGCAATACTTCCTGGTTTGCTCGAGGATATAACACTGGATATTAAGTGCCCACTACAGTCGTGAAGTCAGAAGATTGTTAAACGATAAATGCCATCAGCAATGGATTAGCCTTGGTAGTTCTGTTGTTGAATGAACGCCAAGATTTTCAGATCTAAATACTTTGGATTTTTTCTTTTAGATAATATATATTTCAAATAATTTCATTAAGCAAAGCAAAAATTATTAGATAATAAAATATATTAAGGTCCTATTTTTTACATTTTCAACTGCTTTGTAGCAAAATTTCAATTTGCCTACTTTTTTATCTTCTTTGAATAAAATAAATAAAAGTTGAACAATTTTTTTTTAATATTTTAAATATAAGTGTTGTGAATATTTTGTTTAAAATTTTTAATTGTATTTTTCCAAATTCTACAGCTGAATTTTTGAAATGTATTTTTTTAAATTTTTAATTGTTTAAAAATCATCTGTTTGCCTTTAAGAATATTTTAAGATATTTTGATAATTTGTAAAAATCTATATACTTAAACTGTTTTATAGTGAATTATAAATAAATTCTTATGCTCCTTACCCAAATTCTGAAATGTTTCAATTGTTTCTAAAGAAATTAAAGACATTTAAAAATAGTGTAAAATTTAAACTCCTTCAAGAAAATTTTGAAATTAATCCTTTGTTTTTGGAAATTACAACTTTTTTAAACTATTTTACAAACCTTTTTTTCTTTCCTAAATTATTTAACTTCTTGTTCTTTTTCATTTTTTCAATTGTTTGAAAGAGAAATTTAAAATGTTATAAATTGACGTTTTCTTCAAATAAAAAAAAATTCTTTAAGAAAAGAGAAATTTTATAAAATTTCTCCCTTCGTTCCAAACTGTAAAATTTTTAAAGTATTTTCTTAAAGAATTTTTTTATTTCAAAAACATTTTCTTCATTAAATGTATTGTGTTGAATAAAACCTGAGAATAATTTTTTTCAAATAAAAAATTTCTTTAAGAAAATACTTGAAAAAATTTCACAACGAAAATAAATTTTTTATAAAATAATTAAAAAAAATATTGGTGAAAACTACGACGAGAAAAGGAGAAATTAAAGATTTTTTTAAATTGAATGACAAGTCGCATGAAAGTTCTTTTAATACCTAGGAATTTTTTTTGGACAATTCTAATATGATACCGCAATAAATTGTGAAAAATAGTTAATAGTTGGTTTTTAAAGAAATGTCTACTGTTTCTAACATAATATTTTTTTTGTTATTTTTTTTTTAACATCTTTGGAAATTTTAAAATGATTTCATTAAAGATGATTATTTCGCTATTTTTTGGCATATTTACATTACTTTTATTACAAGCAAATTATATGTATTTTTTCAATGAAAAGTGTTGCAATTGTAAACAAATAAATTCAGGCTTCAATCCAAATACACATAGTAGTTTTTCTCTTAATTAAAAAAATGAAATAATGTCTTCTAAATTTTAAAACCTTTAAAAAATATCAAAATTTCGAAGAGAAATAATAAATAGCAAGTGACCTTAAAGAAATATTGCTGAAAAAATTCAATAAGAAAGCAAGATATAAAACACATATTAACGAATAGTTTTTTGGGATTTTTTAAATCAGTAGGAAATTATTTGTTCCATTATACAAGATATTTTGAAAAATTCTGCAAAAATATGCTTCTAAAATTATTGAAGTTAAATTGCTAAAAAAAATTGAAACCTCGAAGAATCCAAAGTCTATTCTTAAAAAAAAACGTAAAGCAAGAAATTGTGTTAAATTCTTGAAAACTAAAAAAATATTACTGGAAAACTCCGATGAGATAAAGCAAGATGTAACTGAAATTTTTGAAAAAATCAATGAAAATTGCTCTTAAAATCACTAAGAAAATAGATATAATATGTAAGAAATATGCTAAAATTTCAAGCGCCCTTTTTGAAAAAATAAAATTAAATTAAATAGTGTAGATTTTTAATTAATAAAATGTATTAAAATCCTTTAGTTCGTTGTAGAAAATTAAATAATAAATTTAAAAATACGAAAACATTTCGTGAATCTACAACAATGAGTCTTACTACTAAGACTACAAAACAAATTAATTTGAAACAACTACTTCTCTAGCTAATACTTCGACAGACATTGAATGATACAAATTAATTTGCGTGTTACAAATAGTACAACTATTAAAGCAACACTAATTTGAATGAAATTATTTCTGTTGAATAAACTAATAAATGATAAAATGTACTTTAGATTGTTTAAAAGTAACTATAACATGAAAAATTATGAAAAATGAATTTTAAACTGATTTCATTAAATTACATTAGCAAAAGCAATTAATTGTTTGTAACTTTTGTTACAAGAAAATTATATATATTTTCTAAATGAAAAATGTTTCAATATTTGATGGTGGAGGCATTTACTTTGTGGTACATCTTGAATGACTTGTAATTGAGACGAAATAACTTTGTACTGGAGAATATTCGTCTTTCAAGGTTGGAGTTCCATCAAATCGAATCGATGACTTAAGGAAACCCGATATTTGGCCCGAAGATGCTCAAATCAACAATTTTTTAGTAAGAATACCGAGGAAGGCATTACCAGAGTGAATTTATTGTTCATTAATATACGATCAATTCGCAATAAATGCGACGAATTAGGTGCGTTTCTAGCTGACAAAAATTTTAACTTTTTATGTACCACTGAACACTGGCTGTCTGAAAATGAATGCCAGGTGTCTTCAGTCGGCAATCTAGTGTCAACTGCTTATTATGCTCGCAAGTGCAGTAACCACGGTGGAACCATAATCTATGCAGACCAACATTATCAACATAAAAATTTTAATGATTTAACTTCCCTAATATCAGTTGATAAAATTTGTGAAATATCTTGCATATTTGTCCATGAGTTAAACTGCTACGTTATCTGCGTATATCAATCTCCCTCGGGTGCTTTCGAGGATTTTATTGAGGTTCTATCACAATTTATGGGTCGCCTTGATTTGTGTAAAAGTGATATTATACTAGGCGGTGACTTTAATATAATGTTTAATACAAATGGTTATCGCGAACAATATATTACGGATACTCTGATAAGTTTTGGTCTTAATAAGTTAGTTTCATTTAACACTAGACAGAATAATTGCCTAGATAATGTATTCACCAATATAAATAATTCTAAAATAAAAGTCTACAATATTGAAACAGACTTATCAGATCATAGTGGTATTTCTCTAGTTCTGGAAGCTAGCGCTAATAAACACGAGACTCTTCGGCCGATATATGTCAGACCCATCACTGAATCTGGTAAGTTTAATTTCTACAACAGTATTGAGAGCGTTGATTGGAAGTTTATAAGGGATTTTTCACTATGTGTTGATCAAAAATGGAAATATTTCATAGACATCCTGATTTATTACATGCAACTTAGCTTTCCTGCTAAACTTTATAAAACAAATTCAACAAATATTAATTGGTTTATTAATGAATTAAAGTGTATGCGTCAAAACCTCCATATTTTAAATGAGATATATAAGAACAGTCCCTCAAATGAATTAAAAGGAAGAATAAATAAGTTGCGGACTACTTATAGAACAAAGATAAAGCAAACCAAGAAACTTGAAACTGGTAAATATATTTATCAAGCTTCAAACAAGCCTAAGGCTATATGGAGATTGATAAACTTTGCCAGGAATAATCTTCCAAATAATAATAAATGTAATATTTCCAGTAATGTATTCAACCACTACTTTAGTAATATTGCCAAAACACTTATCAGTGGTCTGCCGGATGTTGCATTCAGTCATAATACTCAAATAGATGATTCTCTTGTATTTACGCTAACTGAAACAACTCCAACGCTTGTCAGAGAAGCTATCCGAAATTTAAAAACTACCAAATGTGCTGACATATATGGGCTCTCCGCAGCCCATATTAAATGTATCTTCAATTTATTAGTATTACCTCTCACCAAGCTAATTAATGAAACAATAGAGACCGGCATCTTTCCTGATGCTCTAAAACTTGCAAAAGTTCTTCCTATTTTTAAAAAGGGCGATGAACAGGATCTAAACAATTACAGACCTATATCTATTTTACCTGTGCTTGCCAAAATAGTAGAATCAATTATGAAAGATCAGATATTATATTATTTTGAAACGAATCAACTTTTTACGAAAAGTCAATTTGGTTTCAGGACGGGTTTATCAACAACAGATGCTGTAATTACTCTCAATGAGCTGATCATTGGTGCTTTCGAAGACAAGAAAGTAACAATAGCATCGTTTATTGATTTGAGTAAAGCGTTCGACTGCGTATCGCACAGCTTATTACTAAGAAAATTAGAAGCTTATAATTTCGCACCAAATAGCTTACGTTTAATTGAGTCATACTTAATCAACAGATATCAAACTGTATACTACAACAATACGCAGTCGACACCTTCTGAAGTCAAGTATGGTGTTCCCCAGGGCTCTATATTAGGGCCCCTGTTATTTCTAATTTTCATTAATGACCTACCTTCCCAAAGTAATCTAGCCAATGTTGTACTTTTTGCAGATGATTCTACGATTATCAATGTTGGTGAAAGTAAAGCGGAAACCGAATCTGAAAATGATCTAGCAATGACTTTTGTAAAATCTTGGGTTTCACAAAATAAGCTTATTTTAAATGAAAATAAAACAAAAAAAATGATATTCAGTCTACAAAAGAATAATAATCCATCCAGCCATTGTTTTCTTGGTCTATATATTGATTCCCATTTAACCTGGGAGTATCAGGGATCTCACCTTGCAAGATCTCTGGCAAAAAACATCTACTGCTTAAGAAACCTAAAGGATAGAGTACCTGAAAGCATTGTTAAGGTAGCTTACTTTAGTCTTATAGAGTCGCGTTTGAGGTATGGACTGATAGTATGGGGCCATGCGTCTTGTCGACACCGAATCTTCAGGCTTCAAAGAAGGGCGGTTCGTATTCTTGGAGGGGTCAAATATAGGGACGATTGCCGGCATATGTTTGCGACCCAATTATTAACGCTGCCTTCTTTGTATATACTTCAATGTGTTCTTCATGTCTATAAGAACCCCTATAAATACCCTACTCATGCTCATTGCCACAATACAAGATATAAAAATAAGGTCAACCTTCGGCAAACTAGACTACTAAGATCCTGCAATGGCACCAATTATTTGGCAATAAAATTTTTCAATAAATTACCTGATATCTGGAAACAACTTCCATTAAATAAATTTAAAAGGAAAGTAACAATTTTCTTATTAAAAAACGCGTTCTACTCATTTGAAGAATTTTTAAATATGAATGTTGTGGATTAGTAACTTTTTATTTTTCTATTAATTTTATTTTTTCTTATACTTCTACTTAGCTGGTGATATATATATATATATATTTTTTGATCAGTGAAATTTTTATGAATATAAATAATTTTTAAATAGTTTTTAATTGTGTAGTAATTGTCCAGTAACAATTAATTGTGATTTGTGTTTCTTTTATATATATATTTTGTTTTTCTCTTTGTTTTAAATCTTTTATTTACTGTATATAGTTTTAATTCTAGTCGGGTTTTAAGTTATTTATTATATTTAAATTATTTATTATATATATTAAATGTTTTATTCTATTAAGTTAATTACTATATTTAATGTTTTAGTCAAATTTGGTTATTACTCCACATAGTACTTAAAAAGTGTCTCTGTTGTTTCAAATTAGCTTTGGTTGTTTATAACTCCTTTTAGAGAATCCGTCAGTGTGATATTGGTTTTTACACTACATACTTATCCTTATTTTAATATGTTTGTTAGTAATTTTAATAGTTTATTCATTCATTATATTTTGTATTTTTATTATTTTTTTTTTAAGCTTTTTCGTGCCTTTAGACTTAGTATTTTTTTTATTGTAAACTCTAAACAAATATCACGTAAATTTTGATTTATTTTTCATCTGATGATTTATTTGTATTGACGATTGTAAACTTATTATTGTAAGTATAAACATGAATAAACATTACATTACATTACATTACATTAAAGAAAACAGGACCACTTTGTTTAACCACTTTTATTTAATAAAAATACACTTTAAATAAAAGTGGTAAAACAAAGTGATCCTGTTTTCTTTCTCCAGTATATTCAAGATGTACCACAAAGTAAACGCCTCTTCAATTAAACCTAAATAACTTTGTTTTACCATTTTATTAAATAAAGTGGTAAAAGAAAGTTATTTTGTAAAGTATATTTTTTAAAAAGAAAGAATAAATATTATATTGCGTAAAATTATTGAAATCTGAAAAAATGCTGAAAAGCAATTGAGATAAGCCAGTAATTACAGAAATTTTTGGAAGAATGAATAAAAACTTTCTTTGAATTTTTTTGTAAAATTTCAATATGATACAGCAAGAAAAAAAAATGAATGAAAAGTTGATTGATTGAGATACGTGAAGATTTTTTATTTGAATTACCAAATGTATATTTCGGACACATAGTGCTAATGCATTGATAATGGTCACTCTGTGTCCGAAATGTACATTTGGTAATTTTAAAAAAAGTGTGAAGAAAGGTCATTATTGTTTATTCGTCAAATGAATAAAAAGTTCCTTAAAGTTCTTGTAAATTTTTAATATGATGTAGAAAGAAATTGCGAACAATTAAATATGAAACAGTAAAAGATATAAAGGAAAGATAAATACTGAAAACTTTTAAAAATCTAAAAGAGAAATTGCTGAAAAGTGTTGAAATCCTGAAGAATTTTAAAACTAGAAAAAAATAATTACAGATCACTGAAAGTTAAAAAAATTTCAATGAAATTTTGGAAGAACCAAATTAACCAAAACATAATATCATAGAATTACAATACAACTACTTTATCTATGTTTGTTTTGATATTTTTAATTTATATAAGTTTCTTTGTAAACTGGTTATGTAAATAAAGGCCTATTATTAAACCTTTAAAACAATTTAATCATGCCCGACAACCGCTCTGTTTCGGTATCTGATTCAACCTGTGCCTTGTGTAAAGTACAAGTGAAAAGATATGTGTCTTGTGCTCTGTGTCGTCGAGACTACCATGCGAACTGTGTGATCAAGTTATCCGGGATGTTTGTTAACGTTAAAGGTGACTTAATTTGTTGTGCTCCACACCTAACCTCTAACAACACTGATGAGTCGCCTCGTGATTTCTCTAAAGAAGTGTACCAAACCCTCATAGATTTCATCGTAGAGCTCAAAGAAAATAACACCAACTTAATGGAACGTATTAATTCTTTGGAAAATGAAGTAAAATTAATTAATACTAATGTGAATTTAAAAGTGCCAAACCACGTAGGCAACCAAATCAACAACAACTCCGGCTGTATCGCTGCAGTGTCTTTATCTGCAAATAGGCCAACGACCCGATCTTCGGTACAAAAAGGAGTTGAAACAAAAACCATCTCTGATGATAAGCCGCTTCTCAGCTCGCCCGTCGACAAAGAGGAAGACTCAGTTTTTATTAAAGCTAAATCAAAGAAGCAGAATCGCAAAAAGCAAACCACCATTGTGGGCAATGCCACTGTTAACACTGAGGATTCCTTCCGCGCGGCCAACAAGAAGTATTGGCTATACGTGGGAAGAACGCATTCTGATACGTCAGCAGATATTATCAAAGGATACATTACAAACAGATGCAACGCCGCTAAAGTAGAAATAATGGAACTGCCATCTAAAAGTGAAAATAAATCTTTTAAAATTGGTGTTGATGAGAATACACACAAAATCATAAACTGTCCAGACTTCTGGCCATCCGGCATTATAGTGCGCCGATTTAACTTTGCGCCGCGCAGTCAGTCTCGTAAACCGCCGAACGCAGGTCAAACAACTCCAAATTTTATACAACGCCCTCCTCTTCAAAGCGGATCGTAAATGGACAGAAATCCACGATATATATACATATTTTATTTTTGAATATATGTTCTTTAAAAAATAAGTGTAACGAACTGGAAGCTTTTGTAAGTGGTAGTGCTACATATTATACTTTATTAGGCATTACTGAGCACTGGCTACTCCAACATGAAATCTTTAATTTAAAAGTCGGTAACTTTACTGCAATCGATTTTTTTGCTCGCAACAGCCCATACGGCGGTTCACTTTTACTAGCGTCGGAAACAAATCAATCCGTTAAAAAACTGAATTTAGAGGCTTTCTCTCAAGAAGGAACATGTGAAATTTCTGGTTGTACACTCTCATTAAATAATAACCTATTTTATATTATTAATGTATATCGGCCACCATCGGGAGATTTTGTATTATTTCTTAGAATTATGAATGATGTATTCTTAAGTTTAAATGTTTTAAACAAATATTTTATAATAGGAGGTGATTTTAATATAAATTTTAATTCTACATCTCGCGACTCCAATGCCATGGATTTTCGCAGCCTGGCTGAAAGTTTTGGTCTTTTTGAGACTGTTAACTTCAATACGCGCTTTAATAAAAGAATTGACAATGTTTTTTCAAATCTAAACAAACATTGTTATACGGTGTCTCCGGCAAATGTAGGAATATCTGACCATGTCGGTATATCCTTCCTTTTAAATATTGAACATAGTATTGCAAATCATGTAAACAATGTTAATAAAATTAGACCACTTACTAAAATTGGAAAATTTCACTTTTTTAAGTTAATGTCTACAATAGACTTTAGTTTTGTACATTTTAATTTTTCCTTGACAGATAAATTCGATTTTCTCTTAAAGCTGATTCAAGATAGTATTGAACAATCTTTTCCTATTACTGCAAATAAAAGTCAATCTAATATATCAAGGAAATGGTTTACAAAAGAATTACACACAATGCGTACTATACTTGAACTTTTAAACGAGGCGTATCAGAATCAGCCTAATAATGAAAATAATCGGAGGCTCAGAAACGACTTTAGAAAGAAGTATAAAGATGCCTTACGCGCAGCTAAGATAAATGCA
Organism: Ontholestes murinus; assembly: GCA_963969525.1. Lineage (NCBI taxonomy): Eukaryota > Metazoa > Arthropoda > Insecta > Coleoptera > Staphylinidae > Ontholestes > Ontholestes murinus. Next base: position 28,514,638 of record OZ018394.1, read on the forward strand.
AATGACAACATAATTAAAAGCTCACATAACAACACAAAGACAATGTGGAAAATAGTTAATTCACTTAAACCAAAATTAAATCAACAAAACTTAAATTGTCAAATATCCTGTGATGATTTTAATTCCTTTTTTTCTGATCTAGCACTAAATATACTAAGGGATATGCCGAAAAATAATGATGATCCTATTAATTATGTAGTAGGCAATTTTTGTAAGGGGAACACGAAGTTTTTTAAATTTAAAGAAATATCGGAAGTTATAGTACGCGACGCTATAAAATCATTAAATCCTAGTAACTCAAGGGATATATATGGAATAACTGCAGATCTTGTAAAGTTAGTAAAAGATTTTTTGATACCACCGTTGACTGCATTATTTAATCAATGTATTCGAACATCTACTTTTCCAGATTCTCTTAAGCTAACAAAAGTAGTGCCGATACCAAAGAAAGGTGACTCCAGCGACATGAATAACTACAGGCCAATATCCATTATACCAGTAATTACGAAGATTTTCGAGAAGATTCTGTTCAATCAATTGAATGATTTTTTAGAGCCTAATCTGCTAGATCCGCACCAGCATGGATTTCGTAGAGAGAAGTCTACAACTACAGCGGCTTTGGAGTTTCTAGAGTTGTGCATGAGATGTTTTGAAAATAACGAATATTTACATGCCACTTTTGTCGACCTGTCGAAAGCTTTCGACTGCATCTCTCACGAAATCCTCATACGCAAATTATATATGTACAACTTGCATCCTGCAGCATGCCGACTTGTAAGCTCTTATTTACTTAATAGAGCCCAATGTGTCGAAACAGGTGGGGTAACGTCCTCTTTCCTCGATATTAAGTACGGGGTTCCTCAAGGCTCTATACTGGGTCCCCTGCTTTTTCTCATATATATAAACGACTTACCGTCTATCGCAGGAGGGAGTGATCTTATCCTTTACGCCGACGACACAACAATAGTCACTACCGGATCTACTGAGCATGAGAGTATTGTTATGAGAGATAATGCTTTCGAACGGGTCAATGAATGGTTTCAGCGAAACAAATTAATTTTAAACCAAAATAAGACCGTTAACATGGTGTTTACATTGAAACACTTAAATGCGGATACAGGTGTAAGCTATAGCGACGACACGAAGTTTCTGGGGCTGGTTATAGATACTAAATTAACCTGGTGGAAACATGGTGAGTACATGACATCTATATTGAGTAGTGGCATATTTTTATTGCGTCAACTCCATAGATCAGTCTCTAAAAAAACTTTGAAAGCAGCCTACCATGCCATTTTTGAAAGCCACCTTCGATATGGTTTATTGCTCTGGGGACATTCCGCTATTAAATTAAAATTGTTTGGAATGCAACGTAAAGCAATCCGCGTTATATGGGGAGCCCACTACCAGGCTGACTGTAAACCGTTGTTCCAGGCTCTGAATGTCATGACTTTGCCGTGTTTGTACATCTATGAATGCTTAATATACATTAAGACTTCCAAGACAGATTTGTGTCAATATGTAGATCTGCATTCATATAACACGAGAAGAAAAGAAAATCTATATCCCATGTCAAATAGACTGGAGAAAACCAAAACTGCAACGAGATATCATGCAATAAAATTTTTTAACGTACTCCCTTTACATGTTCGTCACTTAAATGTAAATTTATTTAAAAGCAAAATTAAAGCTGCCTTGTTTAAACATGCCTACTACTCAGTGGACGAATACATTAATTGCATTGCCCGAGACATCGTCAGCATATAGTATTTTTGTCTTTCTATTTTACAATTTTGTCACTTCTTTTAATATGTAATATTGTGTTTTATTTTTTTGTACATACTTTTTAACATGTTATCGTATAGTAATATTATTTTATAGTGTACTCTTTTTTAATTTTGACCTATGTAAGACCTTTATGTCATAAACATCAATAAATTACATTACATTACATTACATTACATTACATTATTATTATTATTATCAGACTTCCTAGATTTATATTATTAGATAATTTGTGGTTGCATTAAAAATTAATGGATTCAAAAGGTAAAAAAATTAACTATGTTATTGCATAGTACTAAAAAAAATATATTCCCAAAGTTTACTATATGTTTGAAAATTCCAAAATCTAGGAGAAATATTCGGAATAATTCTAGAATTCCGGAAGAGAAATTGTTGAAAAATTTCGTTGAAGCAAAGTTGAAAATACTAAAAATGTTGATAGAATTTAAGGAAAGTTGCTCAAAATTTTGGAAAGAATGAAAAAAAACTTGATTTTGACTGTTTTTATTTTATCTCCGATTAGTTTCAACCGTTGGTCATTCTCAAGATCGGTCGTATCTAGTCAGGGAGAAAATAAAAAGAGTGAATCAAAACTAAGTGACCATTAATAAAGATAATCTAAAAATGTTTCGTCACGGGTTAAGTAGAAAATTAATCAACCATTCTGGAAAGAATTCTGGAAATTTTAGAAATCTCGAAAAAAAATTGCTGAAAACTCTACTAAGACCAACCAAAAAGTGATGGAAATTCCAATATTCCAATTCCAACATTAGGAAATAGTATGTTTTTTTTTTGTAAAATGGAATAAATTATGTTAATAATGCCATGATGCAAAACATCTAAATTTTTGTAACTTTCCAGCATATTTTATTCAATTTAATTTTTTTAACCATTACATGAAAATTGAAATTCCCAACATTTTTTGGTTTGTTTTGATAAAACAATTTGAAATCTCAAAATTGGAAGCAAAATTTCAAGAAAAAATCTGGAAGATAAATTGATGAAAAGCTTTGGGCAAGCAAGAAATAATATAAAATGTTGATGGAATTTAAGAAAAGTCGCTTTAGAGTTTTCTATAAATCAGTGAGAAATAAATCTGAAAAATCCAATTGAATTGTTGAAATAAAATGTAGAAAACATTTGGAATTCTAGAAAAGAAATTGCTGAAATGTTTTAAAATGCAGAAAGAAGCCTGGAGAATATATAAAACAAAAGATACGGTTTAAGGAAGGTCAATTCAACCACTTAATTTTGATGATCAAACATGCTTGACCAATATTATTATTTAATTTGAGATTGCTGGCTGCAATAACAAATGGCATTAGATGAAAATACAAAAAGTGTGCTGCATAAAATATCGCACAATTCTGCAGGAAATATCCTTAAGTAAAGTTAAACATCTACAAATGAGGTGTAGTTAAGTACATATTAAATGTTTATCTTTGAAAATTAAATTATTGGTGCTAAATATATAACGAAAATGATATATTTATATTTTTTATATTTATCATATTTCATTTACGGAAATTTACAAAGAGAAGTAAAGAAGAATATATTAAAAAAGTAGCGCTTTTAGAAGGATTGATTGACAGAACACTTCTGGCATTGATATTTGTTCGCCTAACTAAATTAGTAAACAAAGGGGTGTATGTGTTTTAGATTAAATCGACAAAAATACAGAGGGGAATAAAAACCATAGTTAAAACATTTAAAACACCTAAGAAGTAATTGGTGTACAAAGAGTAACTTGGAAAATAAAAAGAAATATGGAAATTAAAACAAAATTAAGATTGATGTAAGTAGAAGTTCATTGATTGGCTGTTGATTATTAAAAGTCATATGGAGGAAACATCTGATCAATAGAGCGCTATGATATTTTAAACCATCGTTAATAATAATAATAATGACGGTTAATAGCAATAGTTAAAACTTTTGATCATATTGATTAGACTCTAGTTAAAGTTATGAATACTGACTCCGTAATGAAAGATTCTAAGTCTAGAAAAAATCATACCGCAGAATTTTTCAGGATAAATTGCTGAAAAACTCCAAAAAGACAAAAACAAATTATTTTTTTAAGGTTGTTTAGAAACTCAAGGAAAAATATTCTATGCCTTTGGCCAATGGTTTTGTTTAATAAAGTTATTAATAACTCTGTAATTTTCAAAAAGGTGTTTATTTTTATAACCATTACTTTGAAAATTTATTGCTTCTTCAGGTGAACGAAAGTTAGGAAAACGGATTCGAAGTTAGCCAATTTATAATCGTATTCCGAAACACGGTATTTGTATCTGAGCAACCAGAAAAACGCTGCGATCCAAATTTGTAATTTAAAAATATGTAACCGTTGGAAAAAAAATCACAATTTGAAAGAGCAAATCATAAAAAAATATAAAGGAAGAAATTCCGAAATTATTGTGAACCCGTAGAAATTTTATTTTTGTTCCAGAACAATTTTTAAAAATAAAAGGAAGAGGCAAGAATTTAAAAAAAAATTATTGTAAACTGAAAGCAAAATTACTGAAAAACTTGATGAGACAAAGAAAAAATTACATACATTTTTTTGAAAAAGTAATGAACAGTTGCTTGGAAACTCTTTAAAACTACAGTAAAAAAGTTTCGGAAAATACGAATATCATACAGCAAATTATCGAAAACTGGAAATCATGCTGAATTTTTTAAAAATCTAGAACCTTAATTCCTGATTTTTTTTTTCAAACCTAAATAATTCTAAATTCTGAAAAAACGAATCATAAAAGAACTATAAAACAAGAAATTAGGTAAAATTCTTAAAAACCGAAAGAAGAATTGCTGAAAAATTCCAATTCCAATTAGATTAAATAAGAAATAACACAAATTTTAGAAAACTGCTTCAAAACAATCATAAAGTGAAAATTGATGGAAAAATTTACTAATTGTATAAACCTGTACAAAAAAAAATCGAAATTCTAATATGATACATTAAAAAATAAAAAAATTAGATGCAAAAGCTAAAGAATTTTGAAACCTTCAATATTTGAATGTCGAAAAGAAAAAAATCTGACAGGCAAATTTCTAAAATCAGAGTTTTGAGCAGAAATATTAAATAATATTAAATTCTGGTCATTTAGAAAACAATTTTATATTATAATGATAAATATTATTACGTTATTTTAGGTTGTTTCATCAGTACCTAGATGGTTTGTAATAAAAAATGTTAACTCCTAGAAATATAAGAAATATTCTGCAGAAAATACTCTAAAGTATAATAAACTGTTTTCAAAGTTAACATCTAGAAATGAGATATCACACACCTTGGAGATGTTTATCATTCAAAACTACTGTCGAAGGAATATGAGTAAATAAAGTAGTTTTTGCAGATAAGAAGTAAGTAATGTGCTGTAAATATGGAAATTCGCACAAAATTAACGTTGATGTAAGAAGAGGTCGATGGGTTTCATAAAAAAAAACATTGCCAACCTAAAACAGTACGATAATTTTGACAACCGTTGATTATTAATAGCAATTTAAAGGAAACATATAAAAATTAAATAAGAAGAAGACTTCTTCAAAATGTTTGTCACATTACGTAGATGCTGATTTTTTAGGTAGACACTTGTAGCAAATTGTTGCTATGAAGTACCGGTACCAACTTCTAAGAGTAATATAAGACGTTTTACCAAAACAGGAATTAAAAACCAGGCGAAATAGTTTCTGATCATAATTAAATGATAGCTTTAAACATCATAGGCAGCACATTTTAATAACAACTTTTAGAAGCTGCCATAGAAGACTTAATTTATTTTAGAAATTCACGTTCACAGACCTTCCACTAGAAACTGAAAAGGGTATCTTAAAGTTGATGAGTAAGAAAGCTGTATTCCAAATAAGTAGTATTGGTAAAGTTTGTACAAGCCTACTATCAAAAGAATGAAGAAATAATTATTGATGATAATTTGAAGTGAAAATATAATCTAAAGAATCTCATGATATTTAAAAACCAAAGGTTATGGTGATGATTAGAGAGCGGATTTCTAGCATTATGCTTATCCATAATATTAATAGCATCGAAAAAATTTCTTAATATCTATACGAATCTTGAAGAATGTGATTACTTAGCGCTAAGTTTTTTTCGGCTTTTTTGCTTATTTTTACTTTTTGTGCTTATTTTGACTTTTTATGCTTATTTTCATGCTTTTTTTAGATTTTGATGCTTATTTGGAGCATTTTCTTAAACATTTAAAAAACATTTAATAATAATTTCACGCTGATATTAAATTAATGTGCTAATATAGAGAATTTTCGTAAAAATCTGTATCCCATCATTTATAGATTATATTTGTATTACATATTTTCTTCGTGTCTTTTGACAACATAATTGTTTAAAATCTTCATAATATGATACAATAATTATAATGAATTTTATTATTAATAAATATTAGTACAAATTACCAATTTACAATGGATTCGTTTATAAATAAGTAGATATAATAGACCGTCTCATTATTCAGATAATACAGACGAACGCTTCATAGGAATCACACCTATGATATTCCGGATGTAAACGTTGTTAAAAAATAAATAGGGGCCCCAGTAAGTATTAAATGTAAACAAATTTAAGTGATAGCTAATAATCAGGTGTTCTGCAACCGTATCAATTTCCTTCTCTCGGCAAAAGTACCGATGGGACGACTGGCGCATATTTACCGTTTTCGTTAATTTTCATATTCAAACTCGCATTCATAAACTATTGAATTGACATTCCAAAAACTTTGCTTATTTATCAAAAATTACTATATGCGTGAATCGTATTAACCTGGGGAATCACAGATAATATATATTATATAATTCACATGTATATTTAACCCATAATGCAAAAGGTGAAAACCACAATACAAGAATTAATTAGAGGCTATCCAGAATTAATAAGTGAAAATTATACATTATTTTGTAAGGCATGTTTAAAAATAGTAAGTTTTATTTTAGTTCCCAACTGCATCCTAACTAGTCAAGACTTGTATGTAAAACATGTTATAACAACACTACATCAAGAACGTTTGAAAAAGTTCAAAGCTGAACTAACAAAACAGCACAATTTCATAATCTTTAGCGTCATCTTCAATTAAATTCACATTTGTGCAAAATACTTTTACATTCTAATATCCCTTTAAGAAAATTACAAAATAATGCATTTAAATCTTTCTTGAGAAAATATTGTAAAATAGGCATTCCCGAGAAAAAATTATGTAGCTCTTAGATACTATGAAACCATACAAAAAATTAAAGATATTATTAACAATAATTATATGTGGTTTGGTGTGGATGAAACCACAGACTTGTTTAATTTAATAATATGAGTTTAACATGAAGACATCCGACCAACAGTATTTTGATATATACAAAAGAATTGAAGAAAACTGATAATAACATTATAGCAAAATTTATAAATGATGGACTGACAAGCTTATTTTTGCCGTAGACAATATCAAGTTACAAAATTTTACTAATAATGCATTTTGTGCATTGTACAAGTTTAGCACATGAATAGAAACGAATTTCTGAAACTATAAGAATGAAATTTCCAATTGTAGATTTAATTAAATATGGAAAAATAGTTCTTATATTCTTCTGTGAGTACAATTATTCAAGAAGTCATTATCTGATATCTCACTGCCCCATAAACCAGTGCTAACAAAATGGGGAATTTGGCTATATGCTACAATGTACTATGCGAACAATTTTGAAGAATTTAATAAGGTTATATACAACTTTCCCGAAACGACAAGCAAATCAGTTAAAGACTGTTAAACAGTTCTTAAGAAACAAGAGCTTCCTTCAAAACAATTGAGTTACATAAAATCGCGTTTATATTTTGTGAGCAATACAATCAAATCTTTATAAAAGCAGATTCATTTTAGAAAATACCTGCATGCATTGGCCAAGAAATCAAAATAATATCGAAAGAAGTATTCGTTGAAAATGAAGGATTTTTAATATTAAATAAATAAACTTGATTTTGAATGGCAATTTTCAAATGGATCCAGCTATAATTTAAAATAAAGAGAAGCTTTTCTACTTTCAAAAATTTATTGAGCGTCAGAAGTAATCATTTTTACAATTAAACCCTTAGAACAACATTTAATGATCTACTGTTTTTATGAAGAGATTTTAGTTATTTTGAAACGTATACAAAATTACAATTTAATTTTTAAATACTTACATGATATTATATATTGCGTAAAGAAAGTATGTTTATTTTAGTTTTAAGCCAAATTTCTTTGTAAAATATGTTGATAAACGTGTAACATATCAAGAAAATATAGTTTTCTTTAGTGCTTTTTTCGTGTTTTTATGCTTTTTTATTGCTTTTTTTCTCTAAATTTTGTGCCTTTGAATGCTTTTTTAGTGCTTTTTTCGTGTTTTTATGCTTTTTTCCTGTTTTTATGCTTTTTTAATGCTTTTTTTTCTAAATGTTGTGCCTTTTTAAGTGCTTTTTTTCACATTTTTTAAGCTTTTTTATCCGCTCTCTAGTCATGATAATAGAAGACGATTAATATCAATAAGTAAAGCTTTTAATCATACCGATTTGACTCTACTAAATAGAATAATTAAAATTGACTACTGGAAGATATTGAAAATGAACACAGGAGGCAGCTGACAAAAAAATGGACCAGGAAATTAAATTATTAATAATATTTTAACCTTTAAGTCTAGCTAAAAATAATTTATACACTTAGAAAACAATACATCTGTATTTTTAATAAAGTAATATTATTATTAATTATTCTCTAGAAGGATTAATAATATGTAGTATATTTAAAGTAATTTAATTTAAATTAAGTTGAAGATGGAATCCATTATTTATACTTTGCTGCATTTATAAATTCTAAGTGTAGTAAATCATTGCGTGGGGTGAAAAGTGCAAGACTTGCAGTTTTAGTAAACACATCGGATTTTTTAATGAGACTTCACGCTCACTAAGCCCCTCTACACGTGCTGCTTATTAAATATAAATAGAATCTCATATTTATGTGACGTAATGCTTTCGAAAAATCCAATTAAAAACGAGCCTACGTCGAGTGAAAAGTGTGTGCGCGAATGATTCACTATATTAATTAACTGAATCTGCGTGCAAAAATACTATAAATGCATTTGTGATGAATTCCTATAATTGATAACCGGGGTAGAAGTAATGTATTACATAAAACCCGATTGAAATGATTTCAGATTAAGACATTCCATCAAGGAATTCTATAGCTGCGGTAACGGATATGTACTAAGGATATTATCAAATGAAGTTCTTTCATTATTCCCTGCATCCGAAGGAAGGGCGATGGAGTGAGAGAGAATGGAGTTAAAAAGGGAAGTTCGGCCATTGCAGTGACCGAATAGTCGGTAATTCGATCTGGCACCCTTCCGCGCGCGTTGCCTTTTCCCGCTTTTATACGGAAGGGTTGCTCGGAATTAAGGTTGGAAATCTATCATAGATGGAGTTGAATCTCCGAAGCAAATGAACTGTGAACTGGTAGCCATTGTCCAGTTCATTTGTTTCGCATCTAGAGTACCATTCATCATCGGTTCGATCCCCCTTTTCTATCCGGACTGCGCAGGTTCGGGGGCGCAGTGGGAGCGCAGTGGAACGGCTCCGGCCGGAAAATTGCCAAAGCTATCAATTTTATGCATCTTACACAGGGCAATGGAATTATTACAATATGAATGGACTAGAGGAGGTGAGGATTATTCTGAGGATTTGCATAGTCTGGGTTGGGGTGCCGTTCAACCCGATATACAGGGCGATTTTCTTGAAATATTAGCAGTAAAGTTATGTACATATTTTAGATACATCGGCCTATATTTTCATGTCAATTTAAATCTATCAAAAAAAAATCATTGCCGCTGTCGATGTGGCTTATTAGATTTATAGAAAATTCTATGCGGGCGTTCTAAAAATCAAAAAACTTAAATACGAAATCATATGTAAAATAACTCGTTATGTAAAAATAAACCATCAAATTTACGAGCATAAAATTATCAACTATTTTATTAAATAAGTATCAGTGGAAAATAATCAGTACGGTTATGCACGAATTTTCTTCATTGACTTCTATTGACAGATATTCAATAACTTTTACTATTAAATAGTGAAATAGTACATCATATAGTTTGAGGCATATTTTCATATATTTCTTCACTCACAAAAGCTAATCGCAGTATTTATTACTAATAGCAGCAATTGTTTATCGTTCTAAAACCATCAGCATAACTTTATTTTCTCTCTACAAATCTTTATACTAGCCTCTTGGTCTCTAATAAGACTAAAAGCTCCTAATTTTTTGGGTACATTTAACGAGTGAGACTGGTCATCAATAATCGCCTGGAGGCATTTTACTAAGTTTTGTACCAGCCGCGATATGTATAGTCAAAGTTACAGATGACCTCGTCATTTAAACTTAACATGATGTTTTTCTTGTAGTAATATGCATGCGCATGCGTTGTGCCCACTTTAATACTATTGGTGATTGCATAACAATTGACGCGCGGAAATAAATTTTCTTTTAACATGTTAACATTTTAATTTTAAATTCTTGTGTACTACTCTCAAATGACGGAAATGGATTCAGTTTATGATAGTGATAAGGAGAATGATCTTGAGCAATCAGACGTAGAATTTATTAATGATTACAATGAATTGTAAAGTAAATACGGTAGTGATAGTGGCAGTGACATATTACCATTAATGTACAAGACTGTTATCTAGCAGTCATGACGAATCTTCTGATAAATAAATCCAAGAAGAGGAGAAAAAGAAAATATACCTGGTATAAAATAGTTTTCTAAAGTAAGTGTAATTAATTCTTTATGCCTACGGATATTGAACGACAATATTTCTTGAATAATTTTCTCACTTATCTCTTGTTGAAACATTATGAAATAATAATTCTGCACCTTTGAAAGTATTGCAACAAGTTCTCACTGAAGAATATTGTAGTAGAAGACATATAATAGAAAATGCAAACAGAAGAAATCTAAGATGGTTTCCTGTAACTTCAAACGAAATAAAAACACATATTGCTTTATGCAAGTCAAAAAATACTACATATGTATTGGTTAAAATTAATCATTATAAATACTCCAATGTTTGCAGAAACTATGCCACGTAATAGGTTTTTTAAAATTTTAAGAATTTTATATTTTGTGGACAATGAAAACTTGAATAAAGACGACAGAACTAGGAAAATCAGAAATTTAGGGGATTATTTTAATCAAAAATGTATTTATCTTTACGTTCTAGAGAGTAAAGTACCAATTAATGAATCTCTAGTGAAGTTCAAAGGATGACCAGAATTACTTTCAATTCAATCCCTCTAAAGGAGCGCGATTTGGCATGAAGTTCTATGAACTCTGCGAATCGTCTTCAGGTTATAAAATGTATGTTGGCAAGGGTAAAGTGCAAGAACCTATTCTAAACAAAGAGGATACCTTGAATTTGGACAATTGGTAATCGCCACAATTATATCTAAATTTAATGCTACAAAACACGAATGTAGTTGTAACTGATTGAAAAAACAGAAAACATATGCTAAAAGAGCTTGGTTTGACAAAACTAAAAAAGGGAAATTGTTATCATGTGTCGTAGAGAACTATACCCGAATGGTAGGAGTTGATTAGCAGGATCAAATACTGGCGTACTTTCCTGTTACGAGAAAATATCTGAAAGTATATAAGAAAAAGGCTTTACAGGTGAAAAATTGGTGATATTTTGTAGAGAATATTCCTATCCTACGAAAAGTTGTTGTGTATGTAATCACCACAACATAAGAAAAGAAACTCCCTAGCGATGCTAACAATGCAAGTACTTTTGCATCTACCAAGCTTCTTTGAAAAGTTTTCATTAAACAGTGTGCAGTTTGTTTATTTTAATTAATATTTCACTCATTTATTTAGTTTATGAATAAAATTATATTTTAGTTGTCTATGAAATTACAGTAAAATTAAATACATACAAATAAATCAGGACTCAAGGGTTTAAGCTAGAACATCAATTCTTAGTTAGCTAAATTAGTTGTTGGTAGAAAAATGAGTATATACGGTCTAGAAACGTTTCTGTAGTACTCCATTTGACAACGCAAGGACATTGTTTGAAGGGTATTAGCAAGGCCCATTTCATCGACCGCCAAGATTCCATTTATAGCATTGTCATACAGAGAAATCATTTAATTAAAATCACCAATTTTTTAAATTTTTATGTACGAATATGATGTTTTTAATCTGATACTTTTTTAGGTGCCATAGTCTGCCTGCGCGTTGTGCTCATTCACTCTTTGGGTGGATAACCACCGACAAATCATGGGAAACTCTCAATTGCAAATATTATAACAATGGATTTGTGTTTTAGTTATGTCAGAGCAAAAGTAATTATTTTCAGTTATATATTTTTGCAGTGCTTCGATAAAATATCGTTAATCGCTTATCCAAGAAAAAATCTAGATTTAATAAATTGTCAAAGGATTCATAAGGATGTTGATAATTCATGCTAAAATATTTCCCATTACATATCAAATAGCGTACATTTGAGAGAATGATAAATCTTTCTCGTAGAATTTTTAATTGAGCCCCAATTAGCAAGATTAATTAATTTAAATTCTTTACAATTAAAAAAACAATAAATTAGATTCTATTATTATCAAACATTATATATTTTACTGATTCAAAAAAAACATCCTTACATTAATTGGCTGTTTATGCAGCTTCAAAATTCTTTGATATGATAAACTGCAACACGAAATATTTGGCTATTTTCAATAGGGTTTTGTTCCTCTATTTATTTATTTATTTATTAATATCTTTGTACTCCTTTCTTACAAAATAATACAAAACTTATAATATAAAATATGTAAATATACTTATAATTTTAGTCAGAAGGAGGACGGGCGGAATTCTCTTCATTGAAAGAGCTTCCACTCAAACCCATGATTTTATAATCATCAATTCTGCTTCAGAATACCTTCTGCAGTATCTTTATATATATTATTGCTTGAATAAAGCATATTTTTGCCTCTCAATAGACATATTTTAATGACATGTTTTGTCATTGTCAAATTATTATAGATTTGTTATTGGCAATAACTAAATGCTATATTTTTTATTGTTCGGTATCAGGACATTCTACAGTAACAGGGTATCTGAAAAATATATTCCTTCCTCCGATTTCAATTTTAATTTTGCCTCCTATAGTCCTTCAAATAAGGGAGTTGTAGCGATTTTTAGAAAAACAAAGGAACTCCAATAACTCCGAAACGGAGCACCAAATCACCAATTGGAAGTAAGAAAAGTTGTTTGTTTTAACGAGTTCTAACTGCCATTTTCGGGTGTAATAACCACATTAAATAGAACATAGGTAATTAATTTTTGAGCTAAAGAGTGTATTGTAGATATATTTTTGAGTAGTTTCAGGTAGATATACTCTTGATCTGTTGCAGCACATGATTTTTGTTTTAGTTTGTCAATGTGTTTGTCCCATGTTAAATTGTCTGTAATTGTTAAACCTAAATATACTATTTCTCTTGTTTTTTTTTTGTTAATTTTGTTATTGATTTTCAACTGAATTTCAGATTGGTTTTTATTTTTTTGTAGCAATACCATATAGTTTGTTTTAGTTTCGTTTATAGTTAGATTATTATTGGAAAAATAAGTTGATAGCTTTTGAAGGTCTGAGTTGTAGTAGCTTTTAATTAAGTTGCCTGATTTATCTCTGATAATTTTTAATATGACTTTATTTTAATGTACTTCAGTTCTTCATTTTGCTTCAAAATATCAAACTTATAAGACAATAATTTTTCTATAAATCATATTCCGCTTCGTTATCATGTGACTCTTTATTTTTTTATATTTATTATTAGGTGGCATATTACGCGCAATTTATATCAATAAAATTAAATTCTTATACCGCAAAAATAAAACGTATTTAAATGGGAGATGGGTTATAGGAAAAAAATACGTGGGCACTCGCTTCGTTGTAGTGACTAACAGAAAACAAACGTAAAAAAGAAGTTAGACACCGGATGGGAAAAAACATAAGAGAACAATTGGATATTTTGGATATTTATTTAATTTAATTCAATGGTAAATTATGTGGACTGAGTTGTTGCATTTGTTTTTGTGCAGAGAGATTTAATGTCTCCGTACAATTGTAAAGAGCAAAAAAAACTATGCAAAAAAATCACAACGTGGAGTGTGTGTTTTTATTGCACTTTCTGTTTCGAAGGCATTAGTAGTTCATCCGAAGATTTGATTTTGTTGCAATTTTTACGACACAACACTAATATTTCATTTTATGTACCTTGTAAATTATGTAAAAAACTGATTCGTTTTTATCAATTATTAATTGATTTAATATGGAGCGCTAATGAAATCTGTAGACACTGTTTGAATTCATATTTAATTGAATTATAAATTTCAGTATTCTTTGCTTACTGCAATCCTCTTCTTCTCGATGTACTATTTAAGCCTATGAAATTTATAACCAATCATAATCAATAAATATTAGAGAAGAAAAATATAATGTTTTTTAATTATATAATACTAATCGCTGGAAATGTTTACATTACTACAGTTTTGTACATGAAAATGAAAAAATACGAAAATATAGTAATGTACAAATAGAAAGTAATTTGCGTGTTACAAATAGTACAAAAATCAAAACAGCATTAGTTTATAATGTATTTATTTCTATCAAATAATCATATGAAATATTTTGATTATCAAATATAATCATCATCCTTATTCAATTTTTTTTAGTATATGCTATTAAGTTAAAATAAGACTATTTCTTCTTCTTTTACTCTAGAGTCTAGAACAACGTTTCACAACGGCTCAGCATTAATATTCTTAAATAATTTTAGAAATGGTCTCTCAAATTTAATTCTAACAAATCGCAATTAGAACTTTTTCCATAAGTCACGACTATGGATAAAAAAATCCACAAATACTTCTGTATTTATTTATTCATTCATTTGCCTTTCTACCTTTCGGTGTAAGGCGCTTTGTGCACTTTTGTCACCGTCCATATTTCACTGCTATATAGTATTGTCGGCCTTATTACTTTTTTACAATTTCTATTTTTGTTGTTTTTGGTATTTCTTTTTTGAAAAATGAGATTTTTAACATATTAAAGATTTTCGCCGATTTTTTCTATTTTGTCTTCGATTTTTTTATACATTTTTCCATTTGCCTGAATTATTATTCCTAAGTATTTATAGCTTTCTACTTGTTCGATTTCCTTTTCTTTTACTTGTCTTAAATGATTTTGTTTCTCATTTGATATTATCATTAAGTTTTATTTTCATTATTTATTTTCATGTTTACTTTCTGTACTTCTTCCTCTATTATCTCCATATTTATTGTAGTTTTTCTCCTGTCTCCGCATTGAAAAGAGCATTGCGTTCTTTTGATTCATCATTATTTGTTTTTATTTCGTTCTTATTCTCCTCGTACATGTTTTTAATTACATTTATTATTACCATTTCTATTCTTCATTCTTCTAGTTCTCCCTATATTTGTTCCCTTTTTATCCTGTCGAGGTTTATAAATATCTCTATTCTTCTTGATCATTTTTTCGCATAGTTGCCTTAGTATGAATATTAGATCTTGTGTGCTTCTATCTCTTATAAAACCACATTAATTATCTTTCAATGTTGCTTCTATTTTGCTCTCATTTTCTCTTTAATCCTTTGAGTCCTGATTTTTTAAAATAGACAAGTTAATAATTGACGTTGAAAAAATATATTAGGTATTGAAAAGTGAAACTAGTAAAATGTAGTTACAGAAAATCTTACTTAATGTCTATGGAATTCTTTGAAACAATTTCGTTTGTTATCTAAGCACAACCCTACGTTGCTACTTTCACAATGCCAACGAGTGCGATGAGGATTAATATTCGTACTACAATGGGTACATCTCACCTTCGTTCCATGGATCGGCATATGTGCAGCTTCACTTGTTCTTTTCTCTATCGGAACCGTAACTTTGAATCTGTTTATAGGTTTCTCATTTAGTGATGGTTGTCCCTTCTGA
Organism: Ontholestes murinus; assembly: GCA_963969525.1. Lineage (NCBI taxonomy): Eukaryota > Metazoa > Arthropoda > Insecta > Coleoptera > Staphylinidae > Ontholestes > Ontholestes murinus. The sequence continues at coordinate 28,530,472 of OZ018394.1, forward strand.
TCTGTTAGGTGATGAACCTACTAATCCGTTTGATACGGCAATTTTAAATTCTTTTAGTGTCAAATGCTGACCCTCATCTCGCTGAATAAATATAATATATGCGTTTACAATAGTGACATCAAGTAAATGCCAGAAAATTCGATGCCACCAATTTAGAAACTATCTGTCGATTTGATAACATGCTTTTAACATGTCAGCCCTGTCAACATATCCCATGTGTGCATTATAGTCTTTTACCAAAGTAAGGCAAGGGAAATCTTCTTTGGCTTCATCGATATAGTCGCTTTGTCAGGTTGATGGAAGTTGTTTAGAAATAATATTGGCTGTTTGTCCATCCATTTTAAAATGAAAAGACATTCCTCACTTACATGCCAATCAGAATGTTTCGTTAATATCCTAGATCCTGGGGAATTCCTTTTCTTCCTTTTCGTAAAGTACCACAGGCGTATATTTTACATTTCAATAAATCTTTCATCAAGGAAACGGAATTAAAAAAATTATCAAAGTAAATCTCATATCCTTTCCCAATCATTAATGAGGTCTTCTACAACTCTACTTGCTAAATTCTTTTCTGTACTCTCAACTTTTCCCGTGTATATTTGAAATTGTCAAATAAATCCTTTTTCGCGTGTATACACATTTTATATCCCCTTTTTATAGGTTTGAGAGGTAAATATTGACGTAATGAACTTCTACCTTTAAATTTAATCATACTTTCATCAATAGACTGTCGCTTTGTAGGAAAATAGTAATTTTTAAAAGTTTCTTCTAATTTGTCTAGAAGGGGTCTTACTTTATACAATTTAACGTAGTTCTGAGTTCCTTTCTCTGGAATTAACCTATTATCGTTTATATGTAAATTTTTCAAGTGCCACGCAAATCGATCACGAGACATTATACTAGAAATATATTAATCTCTAATTTCTCGTTTCGAGGACCAATAATTCTCGTAACTTGGCATTTTTTAAATGCTCATAATTATGTTTATAGCCAAAACACATTTCATTTCTTGGCCACTAGTAACGGATTAGTTCCTTTGTTTTGTACTTCATACAAATTTGTTTGAAACACTAAGGTGTTTACAAATAATGCCAAGAAAATACATGCTGGTGTATCAATTTCGTCTGATATATTTGGACCTGTTCTTTCTCTAAATTCTTCAATTGTGTTTGATACGGAATATCTGGACCACTTTGTTTGTTCGACAGTAATATTTGGAACAAAATTTATAAGCGGCAATAAATCATCATCCTCCCATTCACTATTCTCTTCCTCAACTTCTATAAGCCCTCCAGAAACATCTTTTGCAATAAATTCTTCGTCACTGCTTTCCGAAAAACAGATCCATCACTTGGGATTTCATCCAATAAAGCAAACAAATCTTCACTGGTCAGATTGTTAAGATCATATAATTTATCTGAAATGGAATAATGTGCATAGTATACTAGTGGTACCATATGGACCCACCTTTTCAAAAAATGAAATTAAGGTGAAAATTGTTGAATTTATGTTTTGTATTTATTTACATGTAAAAGAAAAACATAAGCAATCCATTTATTACTTACCCATTGTTGAAATTCAATATTTAAATACAAAAGTTAGTTATTAAAAATTCATTGTCTAGAACCACTACGACACTTATATATACGCCTGAGGCTGCAACGACAATAACCGATGTGCGTAAATTTCAATCATTTTCGTGTTGTAACATGTCGCTGGTGGTTCCAAGTTGTGAGGACTAGGATGCTAGGAAATAATTTATAAATAGGTGGTTCCAGCGCGAAGCTACTAGGACTCAAATATCCTTGTCAATATTTTACTTGGTATGCTCGTTAATAGAAAGATATTTTTTAAGTTACGTAAAGATTATTATATAGTAAATTGTATTCAAAATATTATCACTTTCTTCACAAAATTGCTTTTATTAACTAGATGTACAATTATATTAACTATTGATAAGGAACACTTGGTGTTCGAAATGTACATCTAGTTATGTTATCCCTCTGCTATTTTCACAATCTCTTTTGTTTCTATTCTTGTGTATAGGTAGGATTATTCCTTTGTTCGATTTTTTTGTGTTTTTCCTTTTTTCATAATGTCATTTAATATTTCTTGTATATTTCTTTTTTCCTTTGTTGCTTGATATAAGGTTCTATTTTTTTCTTTCTCTTCTTTTGTTAGCTCTTGGATGATTTTTTTCTCCATCTTTTCATTATTTTCTCTTCATTTATTAATATTGTTCCGTCTTTATCTCTTATGTTCATGATATTGTACTCTTTATTTTTTCTGTTTTCGTTCATTTTTACTCCAATTATTTTTTTTCTTTTCTACTATCTTCTTTGTTTCATCTATTTTTTCTTTTTATATCATGCAGTCATCTGTTTTTTCATGCATTTTTATGTATCTAACCCATTTTTTTAATTTTATTGCTTTTTTTCTGTTTCCTAATTTTGTTATTCCGCAACTTTCTTTTGCTGCTTCCAAGATTATTCTTTTAACTGATGCCCATTTCTCTATATTTGCGTGTTTTTTTCTTCCATGTATTTTTTGTGTTTTTTCTTCTAAAATTTCCCTTGTATGTGCTTCTCTTTGAGTCTTTATGTTTTGGTTGTTTCGTTTAATTTGTTTCTTCTTTTGTCGGTTTTTTTCTTTCCTTTCCATATCATGTCCATTTTTAAAAGTTGTAACAATTTATAAAATGATCTGCCGCTCTCTACTTGATTATAGTTGTAATCTACCTTTTCTGTAATTTTATCATTCTATTAAGTTAACATTTCTCAAAGGCATTCATTACATCTCCGCTCTTTTATAATAGATGATACAGATTTGACTGTAGGATTTGCTTTTTGTATAAAACACAAGATATTTGAATAAACCGAATTTTATTGTTAATATTAAATTATGTATGAAATATGATGTCAACCAAACGGTCTTTATCATTGCTGACATGATGCCATTCTTTTAGAGAAGTTTTCTGTAACAAGTTCCAATAACTGCGATTTCAGTAATTGCACATCCGATGTCCTCCTTTAGTTTTAAAATCGTAGCAGGCTAGCCAATTGATGAGAGATATAATGACCAACAAATTTGGTTTTAAGTAAAGTGGCAGTTTTGCGTGTGTTAAACTCCATCTTATTAAAACCACATATCATTTAAGTTCAAATCATTGGTTTCGTGGAAGAAAAATTGTTTAGCATCTTCTGACAGCGTACACCGTAGAATATAACAACGCTTGCGGATTAGTCCACAAAAATGATTGCATTAATCATTCCTTCAGCCCATAGTGCACACTAAAGATTGCATATTTCTGGATGCATTAGGTTTTCAGATCTGACAATTTTGGCGATATTATTTCTTGTAAAACTCAGGATCCACTTATTTGTTTTGTAAAACACAGTTCACAAATGTATGACGCGGCATTTATGGTGGCTCGCTAGTTTAAATTCTTTGATCATTTGTTTTTTATACGTCCTTAATTGCAGGTTTATTGTAAAACATAAGTGCAGAAACGCTCATGTAGATTTTATTTGTCTCATTATTAATTAACCGAAACTATTCATTAAACCGATAAATTCTCGTTTAATCTGAGTGACAACCAATAGGTTCTCCATTAATGAATATGTATTTATATTTTATCGCCAAAATCTTCAACAAATCGTAGAAATTGTCAAAACAAATCTATAATTACCTGTGGGAGACCTATTTAGTGCTACCATTACACACATTTCAGATCTGCTTCCTCCATCAGCTCTTCCAAACGAGGTAAAAAAAATTCCAACATCTCTTTAGAAAAATAAGGAACAATCACCCCAAATTTGGAAATCGCACACTACACGGTGACTTTTGGGGAGTGAAGTGGTCTCTCGTAAAGTTGCCTTGGGTTATTTACAGCCCAATATCGAACATTTTGTTTATTCACCCCTCCACAGAGATGGAAGTGGGCCTCGTCACTACTGAAAAAAGTTGACCTCGCATGGATCCTTAGGCCTCACTAGGCCCATTGTGCCCCCCTGACTGGGACAGCCCTGCGTTGTTCTATCACTCATTTAGCCACCCAAGGTGGCGAGCAAAGGACAGCACAACGCTTGGAGGGTTATCCCTTATGTTGGCCATGTTCGGCCAGAGCTCCCCTAGCATGGACTCTCTAAGGTGGGCGAGAGCCGGGCAGATGGTTAACACATGTTCCACTGTCTTGTCCTCTTCTTCACATGCTCTACATATGGGGGTTTCCACCAGTCCCATAGTAAACAAGTGTTTCCTTAGCTGACAGTGACCCGTAAGGATACCTGTGATAAGACGCAGATTCCCCCGGGATAGTCGCAAATAATATTCAGCTGTTTTCAGATTGGGTGAGCGTATTGCTTCCTTGGCCTGTCTGCAGCCTGAGGTGTTGTCCCAACGTTGTTTTAGCATCTTGTGAGTATTTTGTTTGAGGATATCAGTGAGGCATTTCGGTGTATCACTGAGAACCGATCCAGCTCGCGCCAACTCGTCTGCCTTGCTGTTGCCTTCTTCATTATTGTGTCCCTTGACCCAGCGCAGCTCAATACTGTTTGATTGTGCTGCTTGTTTAAGGGTGTTGTGACATTCTTTTACTAGTGTTGAGGTGATCTTGTGACTACTCACTGCTAGTATTGCTGCCCTACTGTCTGTAAGGATTTGGATGTTCCTATCACGGATGTCTCGGTGTAGGATTTCTTTCGCCCCTTGGATGATGCCAATGATCTCTGCTTGCAGAGTAGTTGTGTGCTTCTCTAGGGGTATAGCTAATGAGAGGTCCATTTGTTGCGAGTAAATTCCCGCCCCGGATCCTCTTTTGGTTTTAGAACCATCGGTGTAAATTGGGAGGGTTTCCCCACCCTCTACACTCCCGGTTCCTCTTTTTATCGATACATTATAGGGTCTATTGAAGACGTAGCAGGGTGACAAATTGTCTGTCTTCCTTCCAAGGAGGGGTGTCTTTTTGACAGCCTCCTCTAAAAGGTGATAGTGTCTGCCAGCCCTGCCTCCTTTGTACCAAAGTCCAACTGAGTTTAAGCGCAGTGCTGCCGCCGTGGCCATCTCCTCTACGTATAAGTCGAGAGGTGGAAGGCAGAGCATTGCTTCCATTGCTGCAGTGGGTGTTGTTCGCATTGCTCCGGTCGTGCTGAGGCATGCTATCCTTTGCAACTGAGTAAGCTGCTTTGCTGAGGTTTTCTGTCTGGCTCTGGGCCACCAAACCAGTGCTCCATAGATTAGCATTGGTCTTACTACCGCTGTGTACAGCCAAAGTGCTATCTTGGGAGATAGCCCCCATGTCTGCCCCACAGCCCTCCGGCATTGCCAGAGGGAGACGCATGCTTTTTTACATTTCATTTTGAGATGTGGTTCCCACGTCAGCTTGCCGTCGAGGATCACTCCCAGGTATTTGACCTCTGACGACAATGTCAACTGGGTGTTGAGGAGCATAGGAAGCTTTAGCTTACCTAGTTTCCTTTTTTTTGTGAAGAGGACCATTTCAGTCTTTGACGGGTTTATAGTCAGAGACTGGTCGTTACACCAGTATTCGATTATTTTGAGGGCTTCCTGCATCAAGCTGCATAGCACCGTCTCAAATCTGCCTGTTAGCAGGATGGTTATGTTATCTGCATATCCTATGGTGTGGAAGCCATTATCGTTAAGTCGCCGCAGTAGGCTGTCAACAACTATGTTCCACAGGAGTGGTGAGAGTACTCCACCCTGTGGGCAGCCTTTTGCAACGATCTTTCTGACAGTGGTATTTCCTACATTTACTGTGACTGCCCTATTCTCCAGCATGCTTTTGATCCATCCACTAACTGTGGGGTTCACACCATGCGTGGAGAGAGCAGTTTCCATTTTTCTGAAGGTCGTTTTATCGAAAGCACCTTCTATGTCAATGAACACGCCCAAGGTGGACATTTTGTTGTCCAGCGATCTTTCGATTCGGTCTACAACAGTGTGCAGAGCCGACTCCGTTGATTTCCCCTGAGTGTATGCATGTTGATTGCGTGGATCGGATTCGTAATCAAAGCCGTCTCGCGAATTAATCTTTTGCACAATTTCTCTAACGTTTTCAGGAGAAATGACGTTAGACTAATTGGGCGGTGTGATTTGGCTAGTGTATAATCTATACGACCAGGTTTCGGTATGAAGATAACTTTTACTTCTCTTCAAGCTAGAGGGATGTATCTGAACGCAATACATGCCCTGAAGATTTTGGCTAGGTGGGCTGATAATATGTCCAGCCCCCATTGGAGGAGGGCCGGGAATATACCGTCCAAGCCTGGCGCTTTAAATGGTGAGAAGCTTTTGATCATATAGTTTTGGTTCGTTGAACTATTCGTATGTTTATTTGTATTATTTTTGTTAATAATCTCTTCGACTATCATATGATTTACGTTCGTTGAACTATTTGTATTTTTATTTGATTTATTTTCATTTCCAGTTCTTTCCTTCAGTTTTTTTGAGATGTATTTTTTATTCTTATCCTTATCCTTGTTTACTTGCGAGGACTGTGCGACTATTGTTTCTCGGTTAGACATCTATTGGAGTTTTTGAATGTGTGTTCCCATTTGTATTATTATGATTAAAATAGTCCATGATAGATGGCGCGTTCATAGGTTGCTGCGTAATTGGTTGTTGTACTAACAAATCGTTTAGGTCATCAATTTGTTTTTTTTTTAGAAATCGAATCTCATCGGATAAAATTGATATTTGATTGTCTTTTTCCGAAATAATTCTTTTTAAATATGAAATCACTACATTGTCTGTATTATCGATGGTTGTCTTACCACTTGTGAAGAAAGAGTTAGACTCTTCGTTTTCACTTTCACTTTCACCATTGTTGTTTACATTTGCAGTGTAAGTCTCGTTACTTTTATTTTCACAACAAATTATATCGGTATCGTCAATTTTTGTAATATCAGGGAAGTAAGTATTACATCCGCGATGAATCATACCGCCACACTTTATAGACTTAATGCCTGTTACCGGGATATTGTGATACTTTCGGCACTTTTTAGCCGGAGCACACGTCTGCACATCTACTCTCGACGCCATTTTTCCAAAATATTTACCCCAACATCTAAAGAATACCAATGCAATTATTTTTGCTGATGATAATTTCGTTGTAAATACATGTATCAATGAATTAAACGTCAATCAAAAGCACAAACACAAAAAGATATTTCATCTTGGTACAACGGCAACTTATTACACCTAAACGAGACGAAAACTAACACTATTAGTTTTAAAATTAATTCGAAAAAGGTAGACTCTGTTAAATATCTCGCAGTGTATTTTTGTTCGAATCTAAGCTGGAAGAGAAATGGTTAAAGCATTTTTCCGACGAATATTTAAATTATGTATTTCATTACGGAAACTTAACTTATTATACAGATATGAAGGGATTTTAGTTAGAACCATTTTATAAAACCTGCAAGCAGTTTAAAATATTCTACGAATTTTCATTACAAGCCAGTTAAGTTCATTAATTTTGCGTCTAATAAACTTCGTCTTACTTATGCCAAAAATTAGTCGAGTAGAGTAATTTTGAATTCTTTTGATCCGAGATTAAGAACGTAAAACAATACAAGTATCATTCACAGAGTCGCAGAAGGTAACATTAGATATGACCAAGGCTTCACAAAGAATAATTTTTTTCTCTCTACTTAAAATGTCATTGTTCATGAAAATAGATTTGAGGCGCGTATTGTTATTGTTCCAATTCTTTCTCTAAAACAAAGTTTATAATTCATTAAAAGTCCTAGATTCTTAACAAAGTCGGAACACAGTAGAGGGATTCCATTCACGAAAATATGGAAGGATTGTAATGCAGCTTTTCTTTTTTGTTCAGGGCTAAACGTTATATCCGTTATTTTTATTGAATGAAGTGAAAGTTAAACATATTGATATTTTTGCGAAATTACGATTAATTTTTGCTTCAGCATTAACAAAAAATGTGGCCCCATGATTGATCCTTAGGGTACGTCCGATAAATTATTAGCCAAATCAGAAAAGGTTTGACCACATTTAATTTTTGGTCGGCTATTTATTAAATATGACCTAAAGAGTGTATATATCCAAAATTAGTTCAAAATTACATTATTGAATTATATCATTACCTAGCTATAATCTAATAACACTTAAACAGTTACTTCATTGTCATCGGTTGCCTTTATAGTGATTATTAATGCTGAAAAGCAGCCATATGAAGAGCGAAATCCAGATTGAAATTCTGACAAAAGAAAATTTTTTATGTTTTTGAATCTCGAAAAAAGCAATAAAATAAATACAGTGGTGATGATTGTTTTAGAAATCGAAAATTTTATTGTACCTTTAATTAGAAAAATAAATATATTATCTCGATATCTTACTTTTGTTTGTAGAAACATGTTTTTTTTTAATATTAGTTACATATTTAAATAACATGTTTTTGCAAATAAACGTAAGATATATAAAATTTCACGTTCAACTGAAACAATTTAAAAATAATTGTTTTTACATTATATATATATATATATATAAAGTAAAATTGTGGCGCAGAAACACTCAAAGAAATTAATTTCTCTTATTATTACTTTTATTTTCATCAAAACTGCACCTATACATCAATATTTAATTTACAGGAATGAATTTTAAGTTATTCTTCATCTATAAAATCCTGTATCATTTTTTGGTAAGAAGGTATTTTGCTAATAACTTGCAATTATGCTTGTAGGAGACTTTATATTTTATATTATATTTCATTAGAATTGCTATTGTGACTCTTGCTATGTCTGATAAAGTCAGAAAAAAATATTGTAATTAGTGACAAATTTTAGAACAGTTGTAGACATAATTTAGTTTCGTACAATAACAAGTTAATATTAACTTTTATTATAAAACATCCTCCAGTTGAAAAAAATATATGTATATAGTAGAGAGCATCTGGGCGTTCATTCCGATATCGATCTACATTACGAAATCCGGAGTAATTTATGCCTGATATCCTTTTATCGGCGGAAATACACGGAAATGATTTCAAGCAATTTCCCAACAATACGAAGACGTGCAGAGTTGGATGCTGTCGGCGTGTGCGAGCATAAAAGTTTTGGAATATTAAGAATGTATAGGTGAGGGCCTGAATATATAGGATATACGCCATAAATAGAATAGGTGCTGATATATGTGATTGAGGCTTTCTTCGGATGAGGGTCATGGAATTGGTTATGACGCAAAGCCAGGAGTGTTTTCAGTTAGCGATAGCATATTATATGGGATAGCGTATAATACGTGGCCCCTTTGGCCACGCATTCCATAACCTGACGTTTCCAATATGCCCAATATGCGTTCGGATCGTTTCTTGGGGCCGACGCCGAAGATCTCGCGCCCGTTCACAGATCCCAATTTTACTCCCCTTTCAAAGGGAAATCGACAAATACCTCAAAACATTACAATATCACCGGCCTCTCTTCCTTCGCTCCGCTTGCATTATTCATTTACTCTTTGTCATAAATTTTATGACGGATGCGCTCTAAAACGGGCCACGGCACTTTCGAACCTTTTAAATATTTCAACTAATTTCAATATATATTCGAACAAACTCCGTCCGAAATTTAGGAATATATTAAATACATAAGTTCGTTTAATTAATATCGATTCAATTCGACAGATTATAGTATCAATAAGTCATCGGGAAGCAGCTATGTGGACAGACTGATTTATAAAAAATGTATATGTGCGTGAATTGGATTGGCTAAAATTACGTATTATTTTAGGGCAATACATCAAAATTAATTTGAATCAAATTGTGTTAAATATGTATACTTCCATCAATAGTTAACGTATTTATTTATCATCCGCTGTCAGTACATGTCTAGCTTTACTAGCTTTAGAGTTTGATAACAATTTATAGTCTGCTCAAAATTTATAAAATCATCACTGAAAGAATAAATAAAATAAGAAATTAATAGGTTAAACGTAATATTACATTAATAATAAATTTATTTCGACATACTATATATATGTAGCTTATAAGCGATGAATACACATGTTATTGTGTTGTCCCTATATTAAGCTAGCAGTTAATTAAAGTCAATATTAATAGCGATCAGTATCAAATGGATATGGGGAAGATATTGTCTAATACCTTAGGAGGAACATAGCCTTGCAATTAGTGGTCATTATAACCAAGTGTATTTAACGGTACTTGAGCTGATCATTATATAATGTAAACATATATATGTTACGGGTGGATATTGGTAGAGACAAATCCCTTCAAAATTATTAATAGGGCTCCATTTGCGGGATCAATCAAACCATTACTAAATGTATGCCGGTCTACATTAATTGTGTTTGTATAGATTACCGAACGATTGAGTTATCTTTAGATTGAAAATTTATTTATTTGCTGATTCCACTATATAATAATAATAATAATAAGAATAATAATTTATTTCTTAAGAGATACAACATTCAATAAAAGAGAAATGTAAAGCAAGCAGTTTCTTACCATTATGAAAATAGTCGAATACTATAAAACATTTTTTCCTGGAGTGGTAAGCGTAAAAGAGTAAAACACCTGGCATTTAACCTCAGAAACTGGACGTTTAGTTGCGTCAGTAAAAGGGTGTCATTAACTCGATTATGAATTAAGTTGTAGAAGAATATAACAGATGCCAATTTTCTACGCATTTCTAGTGAGGACATATTGATGATAATCATAATTTTGGACCGAATACTCTTTGCATTTTTTTAAATAACAGTATAATTTAATGTGGTCAGCATATAATAGTATTTTAGAATTAATATTCGATACAATATCATTGATGAAACATATGAAAATAAAAGGCCCCAGGTTAGATCCCTGAGGCACACCGCTAGTAGCAACAAATTTAGGGGACTTAAAATCATTATGTTCCACGTATTAAGTGCGATTAGATAGGTATAAGTTAATAAGGGAACATATTATATAGGAAAACTCAAGATCGGATAGTTTCACTATTACAAGACTCTGGCTAATGCTATCGAATGCTTTTTACTTTCACTATATAGTATATATAGGGGAAATATTGTTTTCGTGCGTGAAAATGTTTGTGGGCGCTGTATCTCAAAAACGAATAATCCGATTGAGATAAAACATTAAACTTAAGGTTTCATCATTAAAAACTGGAACTGAAAAACTTTTGGTGAACATTCAAAAACCGGAAGTGGATGTTTACTCGAGGTGCTTTTTTGTTTTTTCCGATAATTTTCTAAATATGAAAAATATTACAAAACTTTTCAAACAAAAGTTAGAGAGAATGAGAAAGTGAACAAGTTTTATTAAAATATTTTTTTCATAAAATTCTTAACTCTGGAGAAAAAAATTAAAAATTGATAATTTTCACATTTTTTGCAAATTGAAAATAAATTATAGGAGTTACATGAAATTTATGTAACAAATAATTGTAGAGAATTTAAAAATGAACAACTTAGTTAAAATAATTTTTTCCGTAAGTCCCATAGTTTTCGAGTAAAATATATGGAAAGTATGATGCCCACATCACCATTTAGTGAAACTTTAATTTAACTTGCTGGTGTTTTCGCAGATTCAGAGTACCATTATTCAATTTTCCAGTCGCCGTACGGTTATATGTTTGTGTGGAATTGTTAGCGGAAGAATTCTCGTCTAAAGCGGATCCTAACCTACAAGAAGTGAGAGAAAGGTATTTCGCCTGGCTTCATATTTCTTTCTTTTCATCCTTCTTCTTTCCATCTTTTTACTTTCCCTGTATAAAATATACAGGGAAAGTAAGGGTAAACATTCATAAACCGGAAGTGGATGTTTACTCGAGGCTTTTTCAAACAAAGGTTAAAGAGAATAAGAAACTGAATAAGTTTTATTAAGTAAAATTCTTAATTTGTGAGAAAAAATATTAACGTTAGAATTTTTCAGAAAATGTTTTAGACTTTTCTTGAAATATCAGTAATTTATCCTCCATACTTTTATTTTTTATTGCAACTTCCTTTCCAAAGAATTTTCATCGAGAATTCTAGAAATGTTTACAAGTTTATCAAAGATTTTATTCAAGAGTTTCAAAATTTTTCAGAAAATCATTATTTCAAATGTTCTTCTAAACTTCTATAATTTTCTCAGATGATCTACACTTTTAGTTTTTTTTTAGATTGACGTTTCTAGAATTTTTCATAAGATTTCATTTTAGATATATAAAACTTTTTTTGAGGATTCTAGAAGTGTACAGTAATTTCTTTTTCTTATCTAATAAATAAATAGATATTTCCAGAAATTTTAGCAAACATTTTATTCGAGAGTTCTTGATTATTCAAAATGCTCTCCCAAGATTTTGTTTAATTTTACAATTTATTAGGATATTCTCTTCAAAATTTCTAGAACTTACTTAGAGCCTTCTAGAAGTTTCAGAAATTCCTCCTCCATATTTTCATTTTTTTTCATCTTCCTGTCCAAAGAATTTTGATCAAGGATTCTAGAATTTTTCACAAGTTTTTCTTGTAGATTTCTAGAGCTTTTTTGAAGGATTCTAGAAGTTTACAATATTTTTTTCTTCATATTTCCAGAGTTTTTAACAAAGGTCTTATTCGGGAGTCAATATTTATATAATTTTCTTTGTGGCTCTTTCCAGTAATTTCTCTTCCAGATTTTAATATTGTTTTACAAGTTGCAAAGATGGAAATATTCAGTGCTCAAAAATTAAAAAGATCTTTTCCAGAACTTTTTTTCGAGAGTTCAGAAATTTCCAGTAACTTTTATTCACATTTGGAGGCTATAGATTTTTCTACAAAATCTGTTTTTAGAAATCTAGACTCTTTTCAGTTATTTCTCCTCCAGATATCAAGATTGTTTTTTTAAGCTGTCTTTTAAATTGCGAAGTTTTTAGAATTTTTTTTCTAGAAACGTAAATTTTTTTGTAGAATTCGGGAAATTTCCAGTAAATTGCGAAGTTTTAAATGAAGCACTGAATTGAAAAATTCACTATGTTTTAACCACAAATAATTATTGTAAAAATATTATATAACGTGTAGGCACAATTATATAAATCTAAACAACACAGCACGACTCGAGTTTCGACGTTTTATCGTCATTATCAAGTTTTTAAATGAAGATGAAGACTTTTTTAGAAAATTTGTTTTTAAAAATCTAGATTTTTTTTCGAGGGTTCAGGAAATTTGTAATAATTTCTTCTCCACATTTTAAGTTTTTTTTCAACTTTTCCTCTAAATCGTAAAGAGTTTTTTGAGGCCCTTGAATTTTTAGAATTTTCCTTTGGAAATCTAGATTATTTTCTCGACGGTTAAGGAAATTTCTAGAAATTTATTCTCCAGAGTTCAATATTTTTTTAAGCCGTCTTTTAAATTGAAAAGATTTTCTTTGAGGCATTAGGATTTTCTAGAATTTTTTTTCTAAAAGTTTATAGTTTAGAAAATGGCCAATAACTGATTCCCCAAATTAAAATTTTTTTCAACATTTCTTATAAATTGCAAAGATTTTCTTTCAGACTCTAAATGTTTTTTAATTCGTCTTCTTTTCGAGAATTCAGGTAAATTTCAGTAATTGCTTCTCTAGAATTAAACATTTTGTTTCAACTAGAGCCTATAAAATTATTTAGATTATTTAGTTCAAAATTGTGCAATTTTTCTTGGAGGGTCTAGAATTTTTTTAGAAAATTTTCCTCTAGGAATCTTTTATTATTTTCGAGAAAGTTTAAGAAATTTTCAGTTATTTTTCTTCCCGATTTAAAGTTATTTTTTCAGCTGGTCTTCTACATTTCTAGGAGGCTCTAGAAATTTTAGAAAATTTAGAAATCTAAACTTTTTTTCTAAGGGCTTAGGAAATTTCCTGAAATTTCTCCCTCAGATTTCAAGGTTATATTCCTATCTTCTAAATTGCAAAGATTTTCTTGAGGGCTCTAGAACTTTTTAGAAAATTTGATATAAATCTTTTCTTGAGGGTTAAGGAATTTTCAGTAATTTCTCTTTTTTGAGGCGCTAGATTTTCACAGTTGTTTTCCTAAAATCTAGACTTAGTTTTTCAAGAATTCAAGAAATTTCCACTAATTTCTTCTCTAGGTTTCAAGATTTTTTTATTCAACCCGCTTTTGAAGATGAAGATTTTATTGGAAGCTCTAAAATTTAAAAAAAAGATTTGTTTAGAAATCTAGACTTCTTTTAAAAATTATTATTTTTTTAATAACTCCTTCTATGGTATGGATTACCACGTAGTAACGGTCGCAACCATTGTCTTTATCAAAAATTTAACTTTGTCAATTTTCTTTTAAGCAAATTTTGTAATTAAAGTTATTGAAAACCGCGAGGCGATTAGTAATTAAAGTTAAAATGTATATGTAGGGTGGGTGGGTGTCCTCTAACCCACCCTCCAATCAGTAAAACATAGGCGAGGGTTTTAATTAAAAGTTGTAAAACATAAATAAATATAACATTATTGCAAAATTTAATAGATTTATTCAAACAAATTTTGAAATTTAAGAAAAATAGGACATAACTTTTCAAAGAAAGTTAAAGAGAATGAAAAACTGAAAAAGTTTTATCGAAATATTTTTTTGTAAAGTTCTTAATTTAAAAATGTTTTTGCTTATTGCTAATCAACCTCATAGTTTTTGAGTAAAATATAGAAAAAGTACTATGATGGCCACATCACCATTTATTTAAAATATAAGTATATTACATCCACTTACCCACGTCGATCAAGAAGATGTGATATAAATTGAGTGCAATTTAAAAGTTGGTATTCGTTGATCGGTTTTTTTTAAGCCGTGTTGTTACGATGTGATATAATTAGAAATATGCTGATAGATTTTCTTTGAGGTAATGCATTCAAATAGTTTAGCAAAGATATTTATCAGCCTATATTTGGTCATCTCGTTTTTATTTCCAGATTTAAAAACTGGATATATACAAACTAGTTTCCAAATATGGGGAAATGATGCAGTTGTTCAAATTAAATTGAAAATGTGTTATAATGGAGTAACAAGACGAAGTATACTATCTTTAAAATGAAAGAGGTTATCCGATCAGAACCGCTCGTAAAACTAGGTTTTAAATTCTTACCACCTTCAATGATGTCCCTCTTCAGATAAAATTTTGAAATAATAATAAGTTATAATTACTACACAAAAAAATCCTAGTATCAATCCTTGAAACAAAACAGGTTTAAAGACAGCAAAACTATTCACAATATCCTGTTCGGTTTACAAATTATTGTAACACATATTTTCAGGAATTCGAGACGATGCCTTTTTGAAACATACAAAAGACCAGAACTTTTTTGAATCTATAAAAAGTGATCGATTTCTGTATTTCAATATATGCTTGTAATCATTAGAAATATTTATTTTAATTTTGCGGCGTAAATCTCTTAATAGTGTAGAAATTACTCAAGAAGATTAGAAGTTTTAGATACGAGTGTTTTAGTTACATTTGTAAACCATATAAGAGATTTTTTATGTTACTCTATTTGATGGGGACACAGGTTTTGAAAATATTATTTAACTTCAAATAAAATTGAGAGCAGGCAATTTTTGGATCCATGTTACCAACAACACAATCCCAGTTACCCTCTTGAATCGTGTGATATAAAAGAGGAAAGTTGGCCTTTTTAAAGTTCACCTGCTTTTGAGACAAGTAAAGATTTTTTTAATAAAACATCGAGAATATTTGGAGGATGATGCTTTTCAATATTTACTAATGGATCATCCGAATCTAATACATTGCAGCTTAAGTTACTAGAATTAAAAATCAAATTATTAGATTAGTTTCTTTTTCCCAATCGAAACACTGATTTAGGTGCTGGCAAGTTACCAATTTGCTGAAGGATGGTCGAAACTTTGGCGTAGTCCTCTTCTGTCCTACTGGTTGCATTTGTATCATTGGATTCAGTAAGATTGCATAGAATTAGATTATGCTTCGTCCTATTTTGTTTCGTGATTTCAGAAGCCGCTTCGCTTAACGCCACGTCGGAGACTGAGAAATCGTTTGATAAATACTTCTTTGATTAGGAGCAGACGATAATTGTGTTTCCGAAGTATCAAAGTCATACAATTTATTCGTTTTTTTCTCAGAGGACGATATTTTGACTTCAAACTTGCTAATTATATTTTATAATTAATTATCGGCTTTGAAAGGTTCCAAATGTTCAGGAGTAGATAACCGAAAACAGATTCCAGCTGGGAAAGCTGACTGTTGTTAAATACATCTGCATTCGATTAGCTGTTGAGTGATAATATAGAAATTATCAATTGAGTTTCAATAGTTTTATATAGGATTTACGTGGGCTTGAATACAAACATTTATTAACTTATTTAAATTACAGTTTATTTTCAATTAAACTAAATTAATTTATATTTGATGGTAGAGGCGTTTACTTCATGGTACATCTTGAATGACTTGTAATTGAGACAAAATAACTCTGTGACTATAGTTTCAACAAAAAGCTAGTCATTATTATCAAACATTATTATTTTATTATACATTATTAAAAGGTATTTTAAAATACTTTTCTAGTTTTTTGTTATATTTCACTTTTACATAATTGTGAATAATTTAGGTAAAGTTTTTAAAAATTATTTTTTCATAAAACTTGCACTGCTACTAAATATTATTTGAGTGAGCCCGAAAAAGATTTTTTGGCTTTTATTCTGATAATTTTAAGCTGAATTACCAAAACTACCGTCGTTTGAATTAACTGAAAGCACACATAATACGTTTACTATCTGAAATGTAAAACAGTGTAGAAAGCACTCAAGTTGTTAAAGATTTTTGCTAGCTTTAAATTTTTAATTGTTGAGGCTTTTACTTTGTGGTACATCTTGAATATACTAAAGAAAGAGAAAAGGATCACTTTGTTTTACCACTTTTTATTTAACAAATTACACGCTTAAACGTGTTTAAAAACTTTAAAGTTGATTTAAATACTTAGATTCTTGGTTAACATCAATTAACGTCCTCTAAAATCTTTAGCACATTTTTTGCAACTTTGAAAATCTAGACTTTGCGACAATGACATTTTCCGGGATTGAATTAATAACAAAATCTATTAATCACCGAAAAAATCTATTTTTTCGGTCATGATTATATCATAGAGATACACAG
Source organism: Ontholestes murinus (assembly GCA_963969525.1). Taxonomy (NCBI): domain Eukaryota; kingdom Metazoa; phylum Arthropoda; class Insecta; order Coleoptera; family Staphylinidae; genus Ontholestes; species Ontholestes murinus. The sequence continues at coordinate 28,547,578 of OZ018394.1, forward strand.
GTTTGCAAATTATATTTTCTAAAGTAGACAGTTTAATATTATCTCCCTGGATAGCTTAAATGCATTTCGTAAACCAGAAGCCATGTTACTGAATTACCATAATACAGTTCCTACTGTAAATTTAGTCTATTAAAGCTACTTGCCAGAATCTGCTTTAAAAGTATCTATCCATATAACGAGTCTCGGCATAATGTGACAAATATGCTATTCTTTTCTGTTCTTCTTAGTATTTATTACTTAATCAGCCGAATTTTGTTTCCTGTTCTTTCATCAACTTTGTCAGTTTTACCTACATTTCTTGTATTGTAGAATATTTTTATTTACTGAAGATACTTTAATATATCGTAACAATTTTTAAAAGTTCTTCAGTGTCTCCTCATGTCCTCTTAAAATTTGAAAAAATTGACTTGATATCTAACTATAGCTTCCGGTGACTTCTATCTTAAGCGCACGAATTCTTATGTCCCCTAATTTAGATCATCGAGCAAGTATCAACACCATATGTATTTCTTTATCTTTCAGTCCACCCCAAAATGTCTCTATAACTAATATCCCTTAGGTATACTAAGTTATATATATACCTGTTTTGTTAAAGAAGCTATATCTGCTTATCTGATTTTTTGATAGATGTGAATGATTTGCATGCTTAAGGTGTTTTTGATCATAGCCCAATTTTAGATTCTTAACTGAGTGATTATTCTTAATTTCACTGAGAAATATTTTCTGCAAGCATTTGTTGCTTTCCCATGTATTGCTGGGGTCAATACCAACATCTTATTAAATAATATTAAAGTAAGGGATTTTGATATCATTTGTACAAATCAATCAAGCCTCGGTAAATTTTTAGTGAACAACAAACCGCCAGTAAATAAAAATAACAAGTTTGGTGTTTACGAGGTTAAGTGTGCTCAATGCGATGCAATATACATAGGACAGACAGGAAGAACTTTTCATACAAGACTGCTAGAACACAAGAAATCGATTTTATATAACGAACAATGTATGGGTATTTCAAAACATTGTATCAATAATAGTCACTTTATAGATATAGATAATTTTAAGATTTTATACTCAGGTAATAAGGGATTTAATTTAAATCTGAGAGAAGGCCTTGAAATTAATATGGCAATAAAAGCGGGGAAACACATATTGCCTAAGAAATTTAGACCAGGATTATTCACCATCAAAATAATGTGGTTGCTCTTTTATTCCATAAACATGTGCCATATATTTCTTCTATTTTTTTTTATCATACTTTTTGAACTTGAGATAATTCTTACTTTATCTTTTCGGACGTTTCCAACAATTTTTGCTCTAAGTTGCGAGAGTCTTCTTGAAGATTTTAAGAATTTTCAATTAATTTCTTTTCTAGAAATCTAGAATTTTTCAGCTTGTTTTGCCACATTTTATCGGATTTCTCATCACAAATTTTAGCAATTACTAACAGTTTTTCTTCCTTTTTCCTAGAATTCAATTTCTTCTTTTATTTTATTGAAATATTCCAGTAATTGTTACTGTTAATATACGTGAAGTTTTCTATAGCTTTCTAAAATGGTCCAACATTTTTTTAATGATTTTTCCAACAATTTTTTCTATTCTAAAAATTTTAAGGATTTTAAATATTATTTTGCCGAAATTTGCCACTTCAATTTTTTTCAAGCGTTCTATAATATTCTAACAATATTTCTTGAAAGTTTTTAATCTAAACTATTTTCATTTATTTTTTCAGTATCTTCAGAATGAATAAAAAATTAAGACATTTATCTTCTAACTCTTGCGTATTTTGCGTCATTACTTTTTTAGTAGTAGTAGTAGTAGTAGTGTTAGGCTATCGACCACGTGGTCCTTCCGCCATGTGTAATTTGTGTATTTGTGTGTGTGTAAATGAGCTTGTTACTTTAAAGGATGGCCCCCGTCACTCTAAAGCACCATTAATTGTATCCCAATGGTGAATGGTACCGGTCACCCATCCGACTACTGACCCGAATCAACGTTGCTGCACGTCAGTTCGGGGCCGTAACCGATGCGCCACCACCGGCGTGTATTACTTTTTTATTTTATCGGCATTCTTCAGAAATCACTTCTCATTTACATTTTCTTTAAGTGTTCATGAATTTTCGAATTTTTTTTTCAAATTTTCGAAATCTATTAAATATTTTTGTTGATATGATTCCAGGATAAATCTTCATATTTGGCCATCGATATCAATCGGAAAAGTATTTTAATCCTGACTATCTTCTTATAGTACTTCTTGTACAATATACTTAGATAAAAGATCTAGATTTAGTATTTTCTAATAAATTTCTCTTCATTAGAGAAAAATTAAAATATACAAGAAATGTTGAAAAATATTTTAATTTTTAATAAAAATTATTATTAAAATTAAATATAAATAATAATACATTACACTTTTTTCACAATTTGATTTTACTTTGCTAGATGTACATTTCGAGTACTATGTACTCATTATCAATAGCTTATCTCAACAACAAATTTCTATATAAACAATAAGTTTAGCTAAAAAAAAATTAAAAGGAGTACTAGATAATTGAGACAAAATAATATAAAGAAATAATTTAGAAGTCTGGAAAACATAGCAAAATTGTTGGAAAACATAAAAAATTACTTAGTAATAGAAACATTTCAGAAAACATCTTAAAAATTAATCAAGAGCTGAAATTTCAATAAAATAAAATCATAATGCTAAAAAATTTCTTTTAAGAAAAATTTGTTATAGAAAACTTCAAAAGAATAAGATGCTTAAATTGAAAAATTAATCAAGAGGTTCTGAAAAATATTGATAAAATAAAAAGGTACTTTTTTTCTTGAGAGGTTATAAAGTTAATGGAGCCGAGTGTGGAATTCACTCTAGGGAATTTTGACCTTGGAATACCCACTAAACACTGGCTTTGTCTGCCATCCTCTTTTTTTTTTCGGGCGGATCCGCCAAAAGGAATTACCTTGCCTCGTTTCCTCTTTATTGTTTTTCAGCTATAACATTTTATATCCAGATACGAATTTATTTCCAGAATTCATTGAATTGTATCATTAAGTTTATTATCTTGCTAGTCTCTATCTTTGTTCCTATAGTCTTCTAGTCTTCTCAATCCTCGCCCTTTCTTCCTTCCAACAATCGCATTTGAAAAAGGCATATTCTGCGGGGTCCTCTCCTCCGCAATATATGCAGTTGTTTGCTCTGCTTAATAGAATCGCTTCAGATATGCACCAATATTCTTATTTGCTATTCAATTCCCTTTCCTAGTACTTTTTTGGTTTGTTTCGGCTATAATGGCCAGGTGTCTTTTTCTCTAGCGTTTTGGTCTTAGAGTTTCATCGCCCCTTTACAGCGACCAAGGTTATTCTGGAGTATTAGTTATTGCTTATTCTTCTGAATCATTGTTTCTTTTTGAGTTCTGATGTCTTATTTTCGACAGTTGTCTTCTAAAATTCACGCATTTCTAATTCCAGCAATGTGTTCTTTTTTGTAACAAATGTGACAATAAGCTTCGTCGCTGCACTCCTTCCGTGTGCCCTTCGTATATTTCCCATTTCGCCTCAATTGTGGCACGCTTTAACCCTATTTAGCCCTTAGAAATCTTTGGATTGGTAGTCGTATTTATAGCATTTTTAGCATCGTCGCATTGTGAGTGTATAATGTTAAACAGCCTTACAATGTCTCCAACAGCGTTGGATATTTCTTCCCCTGATGGTTTCATTCGTACCCGTGTTTTATTCACTTTCTGCGCTGTTATCCTTGTCCGTAACTATCAGTGGTCACCTCTTTTTGTGCTTCTGATTGTTCTTATAGCCTGCGAAGCTTTTGTATTCTGTAGACGCTTCTTGACTGCTTGTATGGTTGCTTCATATTCTTCTCATTTTTTGCCTACTATTAGAGCGTAAGTATTTCTTTCTTTTCTTCCTTGACTTTTGTTTTGGTTAATATTTACGAGTCTGCTATTCGTGCCTTACCTTTTGCTCCGTGTCGTAAAAAATCGCTTACACCATTTACCTAAGTATGCATATACTCATTCAATCAATATTGGTGCATTCCTACGCATTTATAACCAGTTATTACTTGCCTGACCTTTCTTAGTTGGTCAAATAAATGTTTTTTTCTTCCTTTTACTTGTATTTTAATGAGTTTTGTGGTAGTCGCAATAGCTGGCTCCCTTGTAATAATTCTGTTTTTCAAATTAACTTTGAAACAACTACTTCTCTGGCTAAAACCTCGACATACATTGAATATTTTCGTATTTTTAAATTCTGCTTTCCTGTTACATAATTCCAATGTCGCCAATGATTTCTAGATATCATTTCCTATTTTAACTGAGGAGTTTGTATTGATATCCTCAATCCACTCTTATTTTTTAATATTTTTATTCCTCCCATTTGTCAATTAGCTTCTATGTTAGTCTTGGCCCCAGTACTGTCCCAGGAGTATGCTCTTGCCCTTGAAGGAGTTCGCACAATAAAGCTCTTCTCTTTAAAACTTCCTTCTCTTTTGTCAATCATGGAAAAATAAATTATATTCTAAAAAAAAAATTGAGAATTGCCAAGGAAATATATAAAAACCTTTTACAAAAAGGGATATAGAACATTTTATAAGTTCATGAAAGAAATAACAACAAAAAAGAAATTTTCTAATGACCAAGAGTTTTAGAACCTAGAGATAAAAGAGTTAACAAATTATAAACATTCAAAAACAATAAAATGTGTAAGTTCTCATTAAGAAAAGCAAAACGTTATTAAATAATTTCGATAAAAGCAAATAGTAAAATTTTCTTACAACATTGAGAAACATGACTGGAAACTGAAAATTGAGTATTCTAGAAAACTTAAATAGGATGAGACAAGATATGATGGAAAATTCTTGAAATTACGAAAAATTTTAATTATTGAAATTATGTTAAAATAATATTAGAAATGTTAGAAAATATTAAGTGTCCAGAAAAATATACAAGATTAATAAACACCCAATAACTTAACGATAATTTCTAATCTGAAGAATTCTAATTAAAAAAATTGCTGTTATATAAATAAAAATATGAGAAGAAAAATAAAAAGAAAAACCCAAATGCATCTGATAAATCAACAATTTCAATTCAAGAACCCTCAAAGAATCAAATTTTCAATTCTAGATCTCTCAGAGAAAACTTGTAAATTATAAAAAAACATACACGAAGAAATGTCAAATTTGCTAAAAAAAATTGACTATAGATTCCAATGAAATAAAATAACATTCACTTATTTCCCTTAGTCTTTACTTTAAAATTTATCCACATTACTAAAATGACAAATTACAAATTTTAGCAAAAATTAAAAGAAAATATTTACAGAATTGTCAAGAAACATTACAAAATATATATTTGGACGAAATTGTATAAAGGGATCATTAAAAAGTCTGAAAGAAAAAATGTATTCTAGAAAAATCGAGAATCCTCCAATTAGATTTCACAATGTTCTATTAGTTACAAAAAAAACTTAAACTAAAAATTTTTTATGAAAAAATACTGTTTACAATTAAATCATGCATTTGAGCAAATCGCATATAATCCTCGTAAACATTAGAGAAGAATATAAGACAAATAATTTACAATAAAAGTAGTCAAATTTTGTTTTTGTATAGTGTATTATATCAGAGGGTAGTAGAACAGTCTTAGTTATCTTCTTCATATTTAAACCAAACTTTCGGAAATGTTTATTTGATTTATCAGGATAATACTACAATATATAAAAAAAGTTATGGTAACTTGAGTGTACGCGTGTTGCGATTTTAACAAAGATTTAAAACTTATGTTTGAGGGTTAGGCATTCTTAAGATACAGCGTTCATGCTCACTGTGCGCAACAATCAGAATTAAAATTTTTAATATTGGTATAATTTGACCTAGGGTACATCAAAACATATATTTCCGTTAATATTTCGGATTGTGAAAAAAATCACCAAACTTACTCGTAGTTTGTATAGTAAAAATCGTTATGCAACACCCTTCTAGGGACAACCCCTGCTACTATGTGCTAACATTATGATTCTGGTTATTTCTGGGTACCTCTTCGCATGTATTAAAAATTTGTTAATTAGGAGGGTGCTAATACATTTCTTTAAATAATCAAAAGTTATTTCTGGTATAAAATTTATGAAAATACATAAAAATCAATAAGAAAAATCTCAATTTGTATTGAACAAATTAATAACAAAATAATATTCTATACATCAAACATAATCCAATTAGTACGTACATTTAAAAATATTCCAAAAATTTATATTAAAACATTTCAACTAATATTAAATGTCACAGGCATCAAATTACCATGCTTTATGCTGAAAAACATACTTTACGTCATCCCGTATAAATTTGTTATTAATTGTTTTCAGCCGCTTTGTAACAGGAATTGTTTCTGGTTAAAGTGTTTTAATTAAATCTATTTAATTCCATGACCGAATTTGCATTTCCACGTCGATAACAATAAATTCACACGGACTGGAAACAGGGCCGTTAAAAAGCAATTTGGTATTAAGATAATTAAATTCATTTTTATATTTTAATACAGACTAACGAGGACTGCAATTAAGCGTTTTTGAATTGATTATTCTCGTAGAAAATATGGCAATATCAATTAGTCTCTAATAATAGTTTGTATCAACTGATTGTTGGTGTGAATCTGTAATAACAAAACAACGGCGATATTCCAATACCGGCAAGGGATGGATAGATTGGTAGGAGCAGATGGAGGAGCTCACGTTATCAGTGTTATTTAGTTCCCATTTCATTGAAATGTCATGTCGGTTATTGTGCAGGGATTTTCACTTATTGATGAAGGAGCATGACAGGACTTCCTATATATCACTTCCACGCACACACACACATCAATTACACATCCCATTCAAAACGTTGAATGTAAAACATTTAGCAAAAAAAAAAAATCCTAAAGACCTCACCTACATGTTACTAGATAAGGACGTTATAAATCATCCATTGATAGATGATGACTTAAAAACATATTTAATCTTTGCGCGCTTTGAAATTTCGATAAAGGGTTGGCGAGCATTCCATTCACCCTGTGTCGGTTTTAGGTGTTAATAAAATGTTAATCTACTTCCTGATTTTAATTAAAATTGTTGTGTACCGATAATTCACCCTTCTATTAATATTTAATGAAACTTCGACGCATCAATTTGTTAATTGAAATGTATATAGATTTTATGGGCTGATTGATAAAGGGTAGGTTGCTTTATGTTTAATTAATTTTGGGACTACCGGAAATCCGTATGCATTTTTTATGACTGTAATTCTCTCTAGAGTATTATGTGGGTATGCGATAAGTACCGTTATTTGGTTAAAAACAAGCTGATATTGATTATTGGTGGCAGGTAGCACTTGCTAATTGAAATATGCCATTTATTTACAAAAACATATTTTAGTTAATGAAATGGCGTTATTTTGTAGATGTTATTTAATATGTTATTGAATTAGTTTAGAAAAACAACTTTTTGTAGTATATTTATCACAATTTTTCGAAATGTAGAATGAAATTCAAATTAAAGATTGGATTAATAATATCTATTTTTTTAATTAGCCTTGTTGTTGTTAATATGGGACTATACAAGTTTTACGTCTATCAATTAATTAATATATTATAAACAAAGTGATTAAGATTAACTTAAGCCAAAAGGAATATAAAATTAATGAACTGATTGATGAGGCACCTAGTTAAAATCCATATTATATCTCATCAATAATAAGTGGTTATTTTTCAAGTTTTTATTTAACTCACTACATTTGTATATAAAATTAACCTGTCTACTTTGCAGGAGGTTACAATACCTGCTAGAAAACGCTGCACTAACTTAGAAACAAAGTCTTTCATTGTAATTGATAAACAAGCTGTCGACAGTTACATTTATAATTCATAATATTCTAATGATGTCACTACAGACTTCTACATAGAGGACATTATAGATGATTACACCAAACCACAACCAGTCATGGCGCTGCAGGGCACAAATATTACTCGAGAATTCATCTTAAGGTAATCCAAGCTATGTAGAGTTTATGTTTATTATCAAAAACGTGGGAAGAATATTGCTACTTTATAAGTTAAAATAGAAAATAGAAGTAGTTGTAATATTATTTCACATAAGCATTAGATATGACATATCTAAGCAGAGGTGACCTGATCAATTTGAATGAACAACTTGCCTAAATACAATATGTATGGAGAGTTTAGCAGGAAACGACGAGAGCAAGCAGATATTCACAGTCACATTTTAGCAGTGTCGTCTTGGTTCAGTCCAAGATAGCGATAATAGACGAACAAATCTTTTAGGTATAAACAGAATCACTAGAGCAGAAGAGATCAATTATCGCACGTAAAGAACAATAGAGTTTGCCACCTTTTAGTTCCAACTAATACCAAGGAAGTGTTTTGCTTTAACACCAAGATCAAGTTAACTTAAATTTTGAAAACACAGCTTTAATCCCACAACGTTCTTAATTTAACATAATTAAAGTTTAAATAACTAGAAAATAGAAAACTTAAGATACTAAGAGAGCAGAAGAGACTAATTCTTGCACATAAATACCAACAGTACTTTGCTACATCTTATGTCAACCAACACCCTAAGAAATTCAACGCCATCTACATCCATTATCTTGGTTTATTTTGTAAGTATGATAAATTAAATAAAGTACAGACCAATGGACGGGTTTGGATATATTCTTATCTTTTTAGCGCCATTAAAACTACAATTATTTTTTATGAAAGTTGATGAACTTCATCTTGGTGACCTTTGCGGCAGGATAGTGTTGTACTCCTACCAACTGATACCTTTCCTGCAGGACATGTCTTCTGGTGACTAGAATAGACTACAGTGGATCTTATGGAATGCTCGGAATGCGTTTTGTTAGATAAGGCGTCTCGCTTATCTACTCTTGGTGGTCCGGTGAGCGCCCTATTGAATTAATGAATTGAACATATTGGGGGCCCCGGAAACATAAAGATCCTCTACATCAACGGAAATAACATTGGCTGATGTTCGGAAACGCCTGATATACCAGATGGTCTTTCCTATGCAGGACGCCATGATGATTAATGTTGTTATCACACAGGCATAAGTATGTAGATTTGCCTGATGTAGAATTGGGTGGCAAGTAATCCTCTGTTTCACTTGGCCCATGTATTTGATCTCAGGATATCATGAAACTTTTAATAGACGATAATACCTTCTTTTGTTGGATTGGTTCTGGATCTCTTGGGATGTCTCCTATTACGTGGTACCAAATGCCGAAAAGGTGATCATAATATGATAACGGGGTCAGAGGCTACCAAAATCCTCCGAAAAACGTCCATATTCTTGACGCGGCTTCATTTACGCGCAAAATGTGGGCGGTACATTTTTATAAATTTATTGCAAGATTCTTGGGCTTTTTCCGACATTTTCACAATCAGTAGAATAGAAGCCCCAAGAATCTTTTGTGCACTGTTGTCTACATGCAATACCAGGGGTATTGTTGTACGTAAAAACGGGCCGTGTCTATACAATACTCTTCAAATTTGGGTATATTGATTTAAAAGCCACAAGATAAGGCCAGCAAAATGACGTGAAATTTCTTGAATAAGGTTATGTCAATTCCAGTGATTAGGGCTGAAAGTGTGGCATTTTCAAAAAACAGCGCGCAGTGTTTCCGTCGTTCGTACTTCCGTACCCCTGTTTTGGCGTAACGACCAAAAGTCCCAACTTGTTGCGGAATCCCTTTTGAATCGATTGTTTGCAAAGTTCGACCTTTGACTTGTCTTTGCCGCGATTTTGCCATTTCTTAATCTCCAGTTTGTACGATAAGTGCAAAAGGCATTTAAAAAACTGGAAATACCGAATTGCATGTGTTCTTCTGTTATTGTTTTTTTTTTATCATGCTATCAATATCATTAAACTGTTTTGATGTACAGTCGCAAAGATAGCATCTTTGAATGGACGATGTGCAAGTCAAAGCGTTACACACTTTACCATCGATCATGGTAAGTGATGACGTTTACGTCATTTCCTAAAACACATGTTTCGTACGTAGTATTTTTTGCTGATTCTGCTCAATGTCATTATCTATGAGTCTCGTGGATTTAGAATTTTTAATGGCCGACAAAAGCGAGGAGATGAAGGACGCGGATTTTTCCAGATCACGATCTCTTTCCCTGTCGATTTCTCGACAGACAAAAGGTGAAGCGGCACAATAGAAATAAAAAAAAAATGCGTCCGTTTTTGTGCCATCAACATCATCATCGAATTTTTGCTTGAATGTGCTTTGTCGCGAGGTTGCGTTGCAGCCCCACTTACATATTAATTCTACATCAGAAAGATTATGTGGTAAATTGTCAGTTATTGCGTTTTGGACAAGCAAAATTCTTTCGACAGTGTGATAGAGTAGTAAAGTTTCACTTCAGCACTACTCTCTGTATCTACATCACACTGGTAGCACTCTTTTTTAGCCTGCAATACATTCTGATACGATGGAAATAATTTATTATTGTGACGAAGACTTTCGGCTCTGATCTTGTAGTACATATTTTTTGACAATCTACTCTCGATAATAAGTGATAAAGCCTTATCTCTGGTCATCTGCGTTTCGTGAATAGCACTCAACGAATTCCTGTACCTAGTTTCTGTGCTTGGACTTCCTTCTGCAATCTCTTTTACGACTTTTGCTGCATCCACGTTTCCCAAGTTGCGGGCGAGTATGCCTTACTGGAAGTCGCCTTTGGATCATTGGAAGCCTCTGTAAAGATCATTATCATTTAGACATTTTGAAAGAAGACCGAGTTTATTACGAATTTTTACTAAAACCGCTTGCTTTGTAGAGTTTTTGCAGTGTTTACACTTAGATCTACATCGACTTCCAGCCACAATTTATTATCTTCAAGAAACTTGTCTTTCCTTCTGCTGCAGTCGTTGTATTTCTTGCGAATTTTGTGGAAAAGTTTCCGCAAGACAGTTTTTGCATCGGCAGACAAAGTGATCGGGTTTCCAGTTACGGTTTGTAAATGTTTTCGAATAACTTCCATCGCTATGTCGGCAACTCTAGGATTTGATCTTGCGCTTCCGGATATTGTTTGAACTAGTGCAATATTGGCACGGATATGTTTCTTCATCTCTATATATTGAAAGAATAAGGTGTTGTGGTTGGTGGCGTTTATCGGCAAGTTTGCATCCAACAATGAAATTTTGTTTTTGTTGATCGATTTGCTGTATTCACAAGTCGGCTTTACCTTGTGATATTGTGGCTACATGCTTTGCTTGGTCGAGCAGTTCAATGAAGCTGGACACTAAGTTGTTATAGCCTATGAATGCTGGTGTTACTTCGTAAGTTTGTGTTTTAGTGTTTGGTGATGGATTGATGATCACCGTTCCTAGTTGGTGAAGTACTTCTTCACACTTGTTTCAAAGTGTAATTGTGTAATTTAAACATAAACTAATGTCTATTCCAACTATATAATTAAATAAACTGCTTAACAGCTATAAGCTAACTCAATTAATTTCGTCCCCAACAAGAATAGGAATTAATAGCGCTACTCCTATAGATGTCATCATTACCAATAGCACTCATATTAAATCATCTGATACGACAGGCATAACCTATTCTGATTACGATTCTATATTCTGTATAACAGATAATCTGTAAATTATGGTTTTAAATGTTACCGTTCTTTTATGAATTTTGATGAGGAATATTTTTATTTAGACCTACAGAAAATTAACTTTCAGAATATATTTGATATGCATGATATTGATAGTAAAATTAATGCTGTATTCACACAGTTTTCGATATACATGCATTATATGTAACAACAAAGATTAGTAAACCGTACAGTCCTTGGATTACGAATAATATCAACCTTATGATGTCAGCACTAAAAATATATAAACGAACCAAAATGCCAGCGCATTTCACCGAATACAAATAGCTAAGGAATTATATTACATCAGCAATATAACGAGAAAATAAGGCGTTTCTAGAATATGAAAAAAACAATTGTAAGAAGAACCTCCTATGGACAAAATTGAATCTCTACAATATGTATACAAAGACGAAAGGAGAAGTGCCTAATTGGATGAGCTTAGATGATATTAACAATCATTTCGTAAATTATATACTTATTACTAATACAGATAATGCAGAAATATTAGAGTACTGTTTAAAAAATAATTTATTAACACCAAATATTAAATTTCAATTCAAAATGGTTGCCTTGGTGCCGCAAGGATCAATAATGGGACCTTTACTCTTCACAATATACGTGAGCAATATATTAGACTTCGCTTTAGTGAGACACACCAATATGCGGATAATTCCTAGATTTATATATTTTTTCGCCAGCCAAAACATGTGACAAACTCAACACCGATCTTCAATACATTTGTAAACAAACTGAATTGCACTCTGATCATAAATACAACTAAATCTAAATTCATGTTCGCAATACTAGTAGTAAAATGGATATATTTCTAGGAGACCATTGGATCTGTTTTGAAGAATGTGTTAAAAATCTAGAAGTTCTTTTAGGCTCGAATTTAAAGTTTTTTCAACAAATAGCAAGGGTTAAAAAACTATATTACTCCGCTTTAAAGTTCCTTTATCCCCATAGACCTCTTCTAAGTAAAGGAAAACAATGTTATGTGAAGCACTTGTCCTGTCACATCAGAGCTCTTGTAGTTCTTTAATCGGACCATGCTTAAATGTGATGGAGCAAAACCGACCTCAAGGAATACAAAATTTGTGTTTACGATTCATACATGGTTCGCGTAAATTTGAAAGAATCGAAGACAACTACATAGTGCCGTATCATATCATAAAACAATAAGAACAAGAATACCGTCGTACCTTCATACTAAAATGATGTGATGTACACCAACGAGACACAATATTTAAGCAGCTATAGTCCATCCGTTGGATCTTCCATTCTACGTCACAAAATATCGCTTCGAGAAACGACACAAAAACATTCAGTCTGACAAAGTAAACTAAATGCGTTAGAAAAAGAACGCACTGTAAAACTTTCGTCGTTTTTTTTTAAGCGATAGTTTGTGACGTAGGACGGAAGATCCAACGGATAAACTATATTGTAAATCCCAATATACAAAACAGAAAGATTTAAATGCTCGTTCGCGTATCAAGTTACCAAGTTGTATAATAAACTAGTATCTTATTTGATAAATGCAACTATCCCTAGATTTAAACTTCTATATAAATCATTACTGTTGGCAGAACAATAAGTATTGTGTCATATTTAATTTTCGTTATTGTAATAAATTAAGTACTTGTTCGCGTAAGAATTGTATATATACAACATCTTTATTACAGTAACATTATTTACAAAAATATATACATACATTATGATTAGTGTTAGTCCGTCACTGTCTGGGCTATCGACCGTAGGTCTTTCTGCCCTGTCGTAAAAAAAAAAAAATTGAAATATATAAAAATTGAAGCTAGTTGAATTTAACTGTCCGGATGATGCGATCTAATGAATTGATGAAGAGTGATTGTGGGGTGTTTGTATTTTGTGGGGATATTGGGATTGCGGGGAATACAGTATTTGTCAAGGAGAGTTAGGTTGAAGGGTTTAGTTGCAAATTTTGTGCTTATGGCTAATGTACGTTGGGTAATGGGAATTATTTGGGTAGATTCATAAAGCAGATCATTGGATGGGTTATGAAGAGGATTATTTGGGTGTCTGATTTTGGTAAGGGTTCGGAGTGCGAGAATTGTATATTAATTTAAATTTAAAATATTAAGTATTAACCTGAGTAATTTACCCTAGTTAGGTGGAAAGACAGTAAGTGTCTTAGCTGATACCATACACTGAACCTCGCCATTTTTTATTGGTATTTTAATTTGTGATACCTCCTTTTTGTATTTACACATAAAAATAAGAAATAAAGTTTATTATTATTATTATTATTAATTTTCTTCATTATGGTACTTATGATTGGGTACTTCTAACAAAGTTCATCTGTGTCTTTAATCTTTTGCCAAACAGCGTCAAATTCTGTTGACTTGGGTCTTAAATCCGAATCGTTTTGTCGGACCAGGTATAGATCGTCTTCGAAGTGTTGTGGAAGTTGGTTGTCGTTAAGCTTCTCATGTGGGAGCTTCTGTTTTTACACGGGTCGTAAATCCGAATCAAAAGGTTACCTCTCGTATGAAAGTAGTAGGTAAGGAACGTCCTTATCGAAATGGGTCGTCCACAGAGTAGATGCTGTCAACTAAAACGAACAACGTGCGTTGCTTCCGGTACTCAATCCCTAAAGTATGCACGAAATTCGTAGGTGACGGTGGCGAAGCCTTTAACGGGTTGTAAGTTCGTTCTATATTTTCTTCGGATGGTTCCCACTCTGGCACTAAGTGGGCAGCGGATCCTGTTCGAAGGACCAATGTGTATGCACACGTTGCGGCGATGAGCGATGGTCCGGAAATGATCTCGTCTTCTCGATGATTCATTGCTATGTGCTTGGAAAGGCGGCTCCTTGGTGTTTATTGACGCTGGGGGTAAGGCAGCGGAGATCAAACAAGATGAGGGCGCCCTTTTTAATTTTTGAATTTAACAGACGTATTTGATGTTATTAGCTGTGAAGTATTTTTTTCTTAAAAGAAAGGTTACTTTGCGTATAAAGAAGATTATATGCACCTAAGGGCATGTAAGAGCAATATTTTTAAATGTTGAATTCTTGCTACCTGAAATAATTTGCAGTAATTTACAAGTAATACATGGGAATGATTCTAGCAGTCGATGCCGCTCAAAAAGTAATCCGTAGTTTATTTATAGTTTATAATTATTTTGTAAAAATAACTTTGCTCATATCGACTATTTTTAATTTATTTTGTATTAATCGAAGACCGCAGCTTCTGCAGACAAGCTGAAAAACACTTTTACCAACATTAACCACTTAGCAACCATTATTGGCTTATTTCACGACATATTTTTGGAACGCCTGAAATATTATCTTCAATTGCCTGTGGTTGTCTCACTAAAAAGAAGGATACTATCATCAGTGTTTTAAGCAATCACGACTAGAGGCATATTGAGTATATCGCAAGTATATATTTGTATAAATATTATATAAGACAAAATGTTAAGGAGGACTTTCTAATATTTTCCCTTATTGAAGAAGGTACTATAAAATTGTATATCGTATATAAATAAATAATCGTTAAAAATATGATCCAAATAAAGCATTCTGGGTACTGCAGCCTCACCAGCTTAATATTAAGAAAAACATCGAATGCATTTATGATGTCAAGAAAAATCTTCTATTTATCTTTTGATAAAAAAAAACCTCAGCGATATATTGTATCATCTTCAAGAGCTGATGAGAGTGTAAAGAATAAAGCCAATCTATGAGCCAGAAATAATACTATAGCCTTACTGTGAAGACCGATAAACGCTAAATCAGGACTTTCTTATGTAGCTTACACATTTTGAAATAGGCGGTTTCGTAGATTTTCTAAACTTAAAGATTCTGACCACAGTACATTAAATATATTAAAAAACTGGGTCTGACATCGTAACCTATTTTTTACCATCGAACCTCAGGCGTTTCGCACTGTTTAATAAGATAATGGCGTTTATCAAAAGTGACTCTATCGAATGTACGAAAATACGTCTTCACGGTAGCACCGACCTTGGACCTAAAAGGCCACAAACTTGCCCTTTAAAAAAATACTCTTTCATCGCGCAATGCTTCAATGCTCATTGTACGATATGCGTAATGTATCTTTCACGTATCAAGCTAATTTATGTATGTATATGTAATTTTTATGGTGTACCAATCTACTAATCTTTAAATAATGATTAAATGTACTTAACAGATGTTTCCGCTTCTCGTAAACTCACTGAAAGCTGATGTCTGATTGTGTACTAATAAATAGAAAGAGAATATTTCCTTTTCATATTATATTTAGCCAATTTGTGGATCCTTCCTTTAAACTAATTAATACGATCTATGAATCTATGATGACATAATTATTATGGGAACTTAAATCAGCAGTAGTTTACATGTCTATATATGCACTGGAGAGAACACCGCATCGATAATACCGAAACTGAAGTTCAAATTCTCTTGGATTCTTAGCCCTAGAATCCACCGACGTGATCATTTCTCTTACATACTAATACATTTTAGAGTTTCTTTGGATAATATGCTTGGCATGTTATTATTAAATATAAGGTTTGAATATTATGTGTACAAATGAATAATCTTATTCTTTCCGCTATATTCAAGGTAAATTAGGATATTTGCCATTATAATCAATAACTTTAAGCCATCTTTCAGGCAGCTGATAAATTATATTTTAAAAATGCTACGATAAAGTTGTTGTGTTGCATCGACTGAAAAAATTGGCAATCAGATGAAGCAATGTCTGGTAAATATGCCAGATGCTGCAAGGCTTCCAAACCAAGACATCATTGTATTTAAAGCAATGTGTGACCTAGTGTTTTCATGTATCAATTTCATTTGATATTCTCCTAGATAATATAAAGCTATTTTGTTTCCATTCTTGACTCAAGGATTAAGTTGATTGACGTTGATAGAAGTACGCAGTAACTGTTTTATCCATTTGCAACAACTCGTAATACAGCACGTCATGTCCCATCAAAAAGAAGAACCTTATTTTCAAAGCGATTGAGTTTTAGGACCGATTGTAATGATTCGCCGGGATTAACCCGTTTCTCGTCACCTGTAACATCTACTCTAAAAGAACGTATTTCTGACATTTCATCAAAATTGACATTCGCCGACAAGAGACAAAGTCCAACGCTTAAAACTTAAATTAAATTTATGAAAATTGCATTCAGAGGTTTAAAACTTTGTAAAAAAATTAATTTCAGCTGGAATTAGATCCAAAACTTCAAAATCTATTCTAAATGAACGTAATTCTGGCATTCAATCAAAATAATTGACATTTGCCGTCAAGAAACAAAATAAATCGCTTGAAACTTAAATTGAATTTATAAAAACTCGGTTCAGGGGTTTAGAAATTTGTAAAAAATCAATTTCAAGTAGAACTAAATTCAAAACTTCGAAATCCAATACCAAAGAACGTATGTTTGATATCCTATCAAAACAATTGACATATGCTAACAAGAAAAAAAAATGCAACGCTTGAAACTTAAATTAAATTTTTGAAAACTGATTTCAGAGGTTTAGAACTATGCAAAAACATAATTTCAACTGTAATTAGACCAAAAACTTCAAAATATATTCTAAATGAACGTATTTCTGATATTTCATTAAAACAATTGACATACGCTAACAATAAAGAAAGTACAACGCTTGAAACTTAAATTGAGTTTATGAAAACTGTGTTCGGAGGTTTAAAAATTTAAAAAAAGAATTTCAACGGGAATTACACACAAAACTTCAAAATCAAAACCAAATGAACGTATTTTTGACATCATTCTATCAAAACAATAGACATTACAAGAAACAAAATGCAACGCTTTAAACTTGAATTGAATTTATGAAAACTGCTTTGGAATAAAAAATCCTTGTTAATTTTTAAAAAATATGAAATTTTAGCAATCTGTAAGAGCAGCTGCTAGCAAATTCCTAAAAAAAGAATCTAGAACAAATGCAAGTACAGAATTTTCCGGAAGCTTTTGTCAAAATAAAATAAAAATCAAATTCTAGACGAAATATTCTATCAATTGATGTAATTTGGAAGAGTAATATCTGATTTATTAAAAAAAATAGGAGATTATTTATAAAAAAGTATTCAGTAGTATAGGAAATTTCTAGAAAAAAAAATTAAAACTAAAATAGTAATTAAATATTCTATAAATTCTCATAATTTGCTAATATTAGAATGTTTGCAAGAACAATTACAGGAAATATTCGAGACTATGAAAGAAATTTTTTGGATAAATTAAAAACTCTAGAAAATCTAGAATCACAATTTACAAAAAAAAAATATTTGGAAAATTTTTGAAAAATAAAATAAATAATTTGGAACAGAAAATTCTGCTCACATTAGAAATTTTGAAAATAAATTATAGGAAGTATTCAGACTTATATAATAGATATTGTTGGAGTCATTAGAACAAAAGTAAGTAAAGAAATTTTTGGAAGGTTTTTTCAAAATAGAATAAAGAAGAAATTCAAAAAGAAAAACTTCTATCACGTTATTTTGAAGAGTTTAATTTCTGATTTATTTAAGAAATTTAGAAGATCATTTATAAAAAAATATTCAAAAGTATAGGGAATTAATAGAAACTTTTTTAAAAACTAAAATAAGTAATTCTATATATTCTTATAATTTGGAAGAGAATCTTCTGCTAATATTAGAATGTTTGAAAATCATTTAAAGAAAATATTAAGGACTATATATAAAAGATATTGTTGGAATAATTAGAAACTATAGAAAATTTCATAATTATAATTTAGAAAAAAAAAGTGCTGGTAAATTTTGTCAAAATAAAATTTTTAAGCCAAGAAATTTTCTACACGTCGAATAAAAGTTTCTAAATAATTCCAATAGAATAGATGGAAAATTGAGAAGGTTTGATGAAAAATATTCAAGCAAAATCCGTAAATTTTACTATCACAATTTGGAGGAAAAAGCTTTAATAATTCTCAAAAATATGAAATTTTAGCAAACCGCAAAAGCATCGATACTTGTTCTGCTACTCTCTTGATGGAACCAAATTTTCAAATTTGCAGGAGCATCTGCTAGAAAATTCATAAAGATGAGAGATATATAATTGGAATATTCTACGGAATAAGAAGAGAAATTACTTAAAAAGACTAACAATTTGGAAGAAAGTTTTCTTGGATTTCGAAAAAGATAAATCAAGAAATGTGAAGAAAAATAAAGAATGAAAAGAAAAATGCTCATACATTATGAATTAAATACAAAAAAATTAAGTTCTAAGAAAATTCTGAGGAAACAACTTTAAATATTAGCTTCAGGATAATTCTGATCAAATAAAATAGGAAATATAGAAATTATAAAAATCTCTAAAGAAATATGTTTAAAATATTCTATAGTCTTTCATTCTGTATCTTTCCCAAATAGGCTTGGTGTTTGAAAATGAATAGCTTGGTTACTCAGAGCCATTTATGGTTTGTCTTGATTTTTCAGCGAGCAACATTGATTATCAAATTGATTTATTAAAATAATTTGGATGTTTCATTTGCACACCTATTAATCATCAAGTATAATATGTCTTCTTAATATAGCTTAACAATTCTTATAAAATGGTAATAAAAGACAGTTCTACACAAATTGCGAGTATTTGTTTCTTAATTCATCTTATCATTCATTATGCAATATGAGTTATTTATATCAACAAAGAATGGGGATAAATGGCTATTTTGGATATTTCCTAACCTTAAGGATGTTAACCACATTGGCTTACCAGAGACTGCATTCAATAATTTAATAAAAATGGCCGAGGAGTTTTACTAAGCATTTTGAGACGTTTAATAAGACTATTGTATTCACCAAGAATTGCTCTATCGATGATACTAATAAACCTTGTTAAGAGCTCTGAATTTTGGAGATAAAATCGTCACTGATGTCAGAGCTAAAGTAAATTGCAGTTTTAGTGTGTCAGCAAAAACTTCAGCATTATTGTTGTGTATGTAAGCAAGTGTATTGCAATCAGAAGAAAGATTTAACTTTAAATAGTCTATAAAAAGAAATATACCTAATGGATTTTCCTATTTATCAAAGATACACTAGGAGCAAAATAGATAAGAGTTTAAGCCTAGCCACTTCAACATCTGATTTTATATTAATGGTATTAGCTATTGGGTATTAGTTATTATTTATTGTATCCAATATACTAACAAAACATTTAAATAAAGAAAACACTTTACTTTTTTATACCACTTATATTTTTTATTTCTCGTTACAGTACAAGGTATCAAAAATATAAGTGGTATAAAAAAGTTAAGTGTTTTCTTTATTTAATAATCGAAAATGTACCACGAAGTAAACGCCTCTAAAATTCAAGAAAACATTTTTAATATTATACATAATAATAATGTACACAAATTTTGATCGTATTTGGAAATGCTTCAATTTACAAAGTATGTGTTTTTTCATGCACACCCTCTATTCTTCTGGTATCAGTTGCTCCATTCTTGAAGACAATTTATCAAATTGTTTACCAAATATGGCCGTTTTGCCCTAAAAAGGATATTATTTAGTATTGATCTATACAAAATTCCACATTTATTTTATATTTAAGCCAATATGTGGATTTAATAGTTCAATTTTTTAGATCCATAAAAACTCATTTGGTGGTCAGATTATATAGTCTAGTGAGTACGACGATTTTCGATAATGTTACTTCTGAAACTCGAATTAAAGCCTTGGAACCCATCGTCCTAATATAATAGTTTCAAACACTAAAATAAAACACTTACTATGTTTTTACCACTAAAATTTATTGTAAAATATATAAAATAAATTACAACAACACACGACTTAAGTTTCGACTTTTAAAGGTCATTATCTAACTTGATAATGACCTTTAAAAGTCGAAACTTAAGTCGTGTGTTGTTGTAATTTATTTTATATATTTTACAATTAATTTTAGTGGTAAAAACATAGTAAGTGTTTTATTTTAGTGTTTATCATGAATTAGTAACGGTCGCAACCATTATTATGATAATAGTTTCAATTAATTGCAGAAGTAGACGAGTTTAAAGGTTCTAAAAAATATGTTTATGATATTTAATATCATATTATTTAAATTTTTTGAGCCCTCATCATGTTAAATGCGCTTATTTTACTATTTAATTAACGCAATAACATAATGGGAAATATAAAAATTAAGAAATGTGATATAAAATATTATCCTGAAAATAAAAATATTATCTAGATATTTCCAAGGCTTATTTCTTAATTCTAGCAAAAATTTTATACAACAATAATAGATTTTAAAAGGAAAACAAAAAAATATTGTATGAATTCTGTACTTAAAATTAAACATTAAATAATAATAACACACGTATTCAGTTGATTTTGGATAACATTATATATTTCAAATGATTAATGATTACGACCTTTATGAAAAACCAATCGATAAAATAAACATAAACACAATACCACGTCACTACCGACAATTAATGATTTATTGCTTTAACACAAATTCAAGTGATCTAAATAGGTTACTAACTTAATAAAGTGCATTATTTGTCTAAAACTGGCACGCCACATTAGTTACGATTGTAATAAAACGTTATGAATTCTATTCACAGATGACATAAAGTATAGTTTCAGCTAACAAAATTAATGACAGTTTTCGCCATTAAAATTTTACAGCTGCGTCACAATAATGAATTCCGCGAGAGGTGTACTTTAAAAGAGATAATGCATTCCGCTTTTTAAACTATTCGCAATAACAATGGCTTCACTTCTTCGAAATGAGATAACTAGAACAGTTGGTGTGGAAATGCCGGCGTGTTTGTTCATTTCCCCCTAGTTTAACAAAAATATTTATTTAAATTTACTATAGTTCATTCTGGGGAAGTATTTATTTAGGTTACGTAAACCGGGAATCACTTAATATCCTCTTTCTGGCTTCTGGGGTATTTTAAATGTACGCATTCGCAATTCCAGTTGATGTTTGAAAGTCACTATTGTATAGTTTGCACGATGTTTACTTAAGAAATGTGAAATATCGGTTGAGAAATTACTGCGGAGTAAGATATTGATGTTGTAGTTTAAAAAAAAGTGAGCTTTGCATAATGTTGCAGCAACGGAATATAATATCATACATTTTCTTACATTTAATTTGTAGTATACAGCGTGTTCTGTGTTATAAAAATGTATAGCGTCAATTTAATTATGTAATTGTATTTTCTATGTGTATGTGTACACATGTGTGTAAATTATTGAATATTAGGATGATGAAATATTTAATTTAGACTAGGTGTATATTATGTGGTTATTAAGAAATATTAATCGTTTAAATTCTTCGACAAGGATGCCTATGGATTCTGAGGGTTTATTATGAGGTTGAGGAAATATGTTGTTTTTTATGTAGGAGATTTCTAGTGGAGGAAATTGGAAAGCCGTTATTTTCCGCGATGGTACAGATGCGTTTGAATTCGCTAATTAAATTCATATGCATCCGTAGCATTTCAAATATCTTTAACTACACTACGTCATTCAAAATCATAAACTTCATGTCAAAGTTCATAAATAATGAGATAATAAAGAATCGGGAAGAGAACTAGGAAAATTGCATACGAGTAATACAGAAAAGCAGCCAAGAAAATAGTAAGAAAACAGAAGAGTGCCTATCTTAACGCCATTATAGAAAAGGCAGAAGAAAACTTCATGAACAATATCAACCGCGAAACAAAGAACGAAATCAGCTTCTTCAAACGGAGGTACAAACCAAGAACATCAGTTTACAAATCTATAAACAGGACTCAGAATCAGGTAAACAATAAATTCTAGACAAAAGGGAACAACACTTTCAAGATCTCCTCAATTCTACTAGGATACCCTTAGAATTCGACCCATGCTTATAAGCAACTCCTAATGAGGAAGCTGATGAGCCAACCATCTACGAATAGATATCGAAAGTACACCATTATTAAAAAAGAACAATAAATCACCAGGTGTTGACAATGTCCCTGAAATATGTCGGAGAACAACTAGGAGCCATAGTACATAAACTAATAACTAAATCGAAACACAGAAATAGTGCCTGAAGAGTGGAACACCAGCCTCGTACACCCTATACATAAAAATGGAGACAAACTCACATGTTACAAATATAGGGGACTATCGCACAATATACAAGATATATACAAGGATTATCAGTAACAAATTTGAATAATACGCCAAAAACCCCACCGCCGAGTACCAAGCAGGATAAATACCTGAGCGGTCTACAGTTCACCAACTTCACATCGTGAGATAGATATACGAAAAATTCATCGATTTTCACCAGCTATTCATAGATATTAAACAGTCGTATGACAGTATAGATAGAAAGAATATCTACACTATCCTTCTTGATTTCAATATACCTCATAAGTTAGTAAGGCTAGTGAGCACCACGATACTAAATATCAAATGCAGAGTATGAGTAGAAAGAGAACTAACAGGCGAATTTATAATACAGGAATAAAACGGGGGCGCAGATTAACACCAAATTTTTTTAACCTGGCACTCGAACACGTAATGAGAACGACTGAAATACTATTATAAACAAGCCCGTTCAAATATTGATCTCAATGTCCTGGCCAGAACAACAACAGCATTCAAGGAAGTTTTCGTAAATCGAAGCGAAGGCAGGAGACAATGGATAGAAAATCAACACAAACAAAATTCATGTGCCAAAGTAAAAAACAAAAGAAAATAATCGAGGAAAACATACAACATACTACAGCTTCGAGAGAGTTAAAGATTTCAGCTACCTAGGTTCCAACGTAAATCCCAAAATGATGAAATCATGGAGATAAAAAACTAATGCTCTCTTCTCCTGCTACTAATAATTACAAAGTCTAGAAACATTCATAGAGACATAAAAACCCGCATATACAAAAAGCGAAGCGTGGACAATCACTGGGAACCTGATGTTATAATTTCGTTTCATCCAAACTGCAGTGAATCCAGTATCTACCGAATCACTGAGAAATCCATCAAAGTATTAGACCGCTTTCAGAGAAAGGTACTGAGAATAATATGTGGAGCAATAAACGATAGTGGAGAGCAGACAATAAAATGTAATGCATATCTAAGGAACGGGCAAACAACCATGCACCAAGAGCAAGATGGGCGAATAACGTATACAAAGAAATCTAAGAATTGTTAAAGATAGCAGGGGAAATATCGGCTAATGACCATGAACGTCGGAGCAAAGCATCCGAGAGGCAATGACTCGATTTGGGCTGTAGTGTCATCAAAGAAGAACAAGTCTCGCATTTGTCTAGCGTTACCTTTCTTATAGTTTAAGCTACCGATTTAGCAACCTTACTGCAAAATTTTTCAATAGTCTTTGCATTGGCTTTCCGTTTTCTAACAATCTTTACATTAGCCTTTTTCAGTAGTCTACTCCTAACCTATTCCAACAGTTTTCTTATAGTGCTAGCCTACTCCTGACCTTCCTCAATGATCTCCCAAAATATTAGATGTACAACGTTTTGTATAGGTCTAAGTTTATACTGTATCAATAGCTTTAGCTAAGGTAGGTTACATATTTTCATTTTAGAAATTAAATAGTCCAGAATACTTTAAATCTATTCTTAATAATTTTAAATTGATAATCTGCAGTATAACACAGACTTCATCCATTAACCTATTAATCTGGATTATTAATTGAAAACACAGTTAAATTCCTTTCTTCACTTTTTATTTTTTCAGTGCTAAATGTACACTTCGGACACTATGTACCCAATCTCAATACCTAACTAACAGTTACGTAACTAACTAACAGTTAGTTATCGAGAATGGGTACATAGTGGAATATAACTGTGTTTTCAATTAATTGATATTAACCTTAATGTACTCAAGTAACTACATTAAGTCTGGATTATATCTGATTTTACCTTATAATTTAAACATTCCTCTAACTTGTTTCTAACTTTTTCTTTCTGATAATTTTCATATTTTATTCTAGCGTACTTCTAAACTTTCTCAATGGTCTGTGTATAAGCTTATAGTATCTTTAACTTTTTCTAATAGTACAGGCATTCATCCAGCGAACTATATTTCTTTCCCTATAGTTGACGTATTGATGTAACAAATCCCTGAACTGTTCTAATGGTCAATGCACTGGACTAACGTAATCCCGACCTTCCCTAAGAGTCTGTACATTATCCCAGTGCACTCCTGACCTTCCCCAAGAATCTACATGTTTGTCTAACGTACTCCTGACCTATCCTAATAGACTCAATTTTGTTCTAGCGTACTCCTGACCTTCCCCAAGAATCTACATGTTTGTCTAACGTACTCCTGACCTATCCTAATAGCCTCAATTTTGGTCTAGCGTACTCCTGACCTTCCCTAATAGGGAATTAGCCTAGCGCACCTCTGACTTTTCCTAATAGTCTACGCATTGAGCTAGCCTACTCCTGACCTTCCCTAATAGTCTACGTATTGACCTGGCGTACCCCTGACCTTCCTTAATAGGCTACGTATTGGCCTAGCGTACTCTTGACCTATATAATGTTTAGAATGTTAGGATAGGTCAAGATTTATGTTGAATTAATGCATGTATTATTTATATCATAAGAAGAATAGTAGATGAATGTACAAAACTAGTGAAACTAAGTTGATGCATACAATATTATAATTGATAAAGGATATACTACACCAATGCAGTAACTATTGGCATTGGTCAGAATATTTTGTTTAATGTTTATATTATTT
The DNA here is from genome assembly GCA_963969525.1 of Ontholestes murinus. Classification (NCBI taxonomy): domain Eukaryota; kingdom Metazoa; phylum Arthropoda; class Insecta; order Coleoptera; family Staphylinidae; genus Ontholestes; species Ontholestes murinus. Next base: position 28,572,968 of record OZ018394.1, read on the forward strand.
TGATAGAAATTTACTTATACTTACCTGTATACTTGGTTGTGATATTTGACAAAATGTGTGGTTAAAAGTGATAAGGTAACATCATTCTAAATCAATACATATTTGTTTGAAATAGATCATTCTTGATAATGGCCTTGAGCCGAAACTAGTGGAATCAATTTTTAATTTGTGAAACAAGCCAAGTGAATTTATTTAATTTATTCTAAAACCTACAGCAGCATAACTTACTCCCTAAAATATTGAAATAGATATTATTATCATCAAGAATACACGCATTGATCAATCTATCTATTTAAGTGATTAATGAGAACTACATTCTCTATATTACAAACGTTCAACAAAAAGCTCATTACTTTAACCTTGTGTTAAGTTTTTCGGATCATGTCTAATATGCTCGTTGAAGGTTAATATTGCATTATATGTGGTGTTATCTCTCACAAGATTTTAGGTATTCAATGCCAACGTGGTCAATTTTTGTTGAAGTACGATAATAGTATTATTAAAACAACAGAAAAATTAATAAATATTCTAAAATTTATGCTTTAAAACTGTTAATTTTATTGAAAAATGAATTATAACTTACCAAAAAAAAATCCTTATAAAGGAGTGATAACTTTTTAGAAATTAAAAGTTAATGTTAAATATATGGATGCTTGCTTATTTTTAATAAAGTAGTTATCGGCATGAGTTGAATGCTCAGAATTATAAAATTATTTTAAATAAAACTACACAGTTGAGAGGGTTTCACAAAAAATGTGAAACCTTCTCAACTGTGTAGTTTTATTTTAATGTTATGGAGTTTCATTATGTATCCGCCTCGTCAATTCAATATAAAATTATTTGTTTATTTATTTTAATTTCCTTAATTATTTTCAATTATGTCAATTTTTACACGTTTTAGCATTGACTTTATATGACTGTTCGAAGTTGTTGAAAACGTTCTAAAAAATATTTTCTAATTTCTTTCAAAATACAATAATTAAAATATTATTAGACAACAATTTAAACTTAATAGAACAAGTAGTTTTAATGAATATTTAATTAACTTGTTTAATTTTCTTTAGAAACTTACAAATCAAAAAAAAAAATATGTTTGATAATGATTAGTTTGTGATCGAAACTATAGCCACAGTCAATAAATAACTATTGTGGTAAAACAAAGTAAAAAGTTTTTTATTTAATTTTAAACCAAAAAACGTTTCACAATAGCTTTTAAAATCTATCGGCAAAAAATTTTAAGTTTATTCTTACAGTTTAAAATCTATAGCTATTTCTAACATATTAGCACCCACAAAGAGATATAAAGATACATTTTCAGTTTAAATATGATAAAAACATATTCGAATACATTCTTAGCAAAGATAACACTATTTTGAACTGGTTAATAAATTATAGCTAATTAAAAATTTCTTAAAAAACATTTGAAAAAATTCTAAAAATCGATTTATAACTTTCATTAAAATTATGGTTCATATGTTTCAAAAAAATATTTTTTAAGAAAATCAGGCAATAACGTAAAATAAAATTTAATTAAAAATTGTTTGAATGTTCTACAAAAAAGAAACAATTAAAAAGTCGTCACCTTCTGAAATAACTTATTACTATTTGAGGTTTTCTAAGAACAAGTTAAATAACTTATGCCAATTATCATCAATTGAAAAAAAGTTTCTTAAAAATTGTTCAAATTTTGCAAAAAATATGTTTTAAGAAAACCAGACCAAATTTGATTGAAAATTGTTGGAATTTTCAAAAAAAAAGAAACAATTGAAATGTCGTCACCTTCTAAATAATAAAAAATTAGTTTATTGCTATTTGAGGTTTTCTCAAGAAACAAAACTTTTTAAATTAATAATGAAGTAGTTAATAACTTTTTTACAATCACAAAACCACAAAATTAAAAACATTCTAAAAAAATATATGAAAATTTCTTTAAAAATAATTTAAATTTAGTTATAAAACAATTGCAGCTTAATAGGAAAAATAAAGTTTTAAAGGAAAATTATGTTTCATTTCTTTGGAAACAATTTTAGTGCTTCTTCTTCTTCGTCTTCGGTCACCTATCGTTCCGAATATTGGCGGCCATCCTGGATATAATTACTTTGTTCACGGCTGCTCTGAATAGTTCAGTTGTAGATTTTGAGAGCTTAAGTTTCTAAGCCGTGATATTCTTCTTCTTCCTGGCCTTCTTTTACCATAGACTGCCTTGTAGAACAGATTTTAGTTTTTAGATTCTAGTTTTTTTTCTCTTGGTAGTTTTCACTACTTACAAGTTCTTCTTCATTCGTTCCACCACTGCATTGTGGGTCACTCTATCTATCCTAGACCTTATATGCTGAGGCTGTGACTTTTGGATAGTTTAGCCATTTGGTTAACACCAGCTCTTGCTTTTTCGGTTCTACACATAATCTCCTATTAATAGTCAATCCTCATTGACCATGTTTCCCAAGTAGGCAAACTGTGATACCCTCTCTATTAGTGTATTGTTGATCATTAGTTCGCACATTTCAATTGCCTATTTACTAATTACCATGAATTTCGTTTTACTAAACCTTAGCGAGTGCAGCTTTTATTCTATCCATTAGTTCTTGTAAGCTGTTCATACCATCGATGAATAACATAGTATCATCTGCGTATCGAAGTTCTTGAATCGTTCTCTATTCAGCAGGATTGCTATGTCGGTATTCTTTAGGTCTTCCTTAAAGATTTCTTCTGAATAAAGAATCAATATGAGCGGCGAAATAGTATAAACTCGCCTAACGCCACGAAGAATACTGACTGCAATGGTTTGCTCCTCTGCATTCATCTTTATAATAGCTGACTGATTCCAGTATAGGTTGTCGATGATCCTAAGATCTTTAACACCCATTCCTGTGTTTTTTCAAGACCTCCTTAATTTTTTCATGCTGTATTTTATCAAATGCCTTCTGAAAGTCGAAAATATCACAGTTCATATCTCTGCAGTGCTGGAGTAATAACTACAGACAGAACAGGGCATCCCTTGTACCCACACCTCATAAATTCAAATTGTGTGTCTGTTACTCTTTCTTGGCATAGCTTTTGATTCTCGGATGAATGATTTTCAGAAACAGCTTTAGCATGTGACTTATGAGGCTAATAGTTCTAAAGTGGCTCCCTGTTTCTTTGGTAATATTATAAATTCTGAGATAAGCCATTACTTTGGGATGTTTCCAATGTTATAGATGTTATTGAATATGCCTGTTAAGAATTTGACAGATTCATAGTCAAGAAGTCTGAATGTATCCCTTCTGGTCCTTTCCTTACTTTAGGGTGTTAATGGCTGCTTTGACTTTATCTGTCTCGGATTAGAAGTGAGGTGTGTGCTTACTAAAGGCAAAAATCATAGAAATCATAAAGCGTTTACTAGAAGCTTTTGAGGTCTTTTAAAAAAGAAAAAGGCAGAATATTTTAATTTTTTAATTAAAGCATTATTTTTAACTAAATCAAACAATAAAATAAAGTAAAAGTTGAGAATTTTCTGAATTTTCACAACAAAACAAAAAATTTACAAATTTTCAACTTCTGAGAACTTTAAAATTAGGTTTATGTATACCAGGTCTATAAATATGACACCGGAATTTTTGTATAGAAAATACACGTTTATTGTATGAAAATAAATGTTTTATTCGAAGTATTGCCCATAGCTAGCTATACATTTTCCCCCCTGTCTGAAAATTTGTGGATTGTGGAAGTAAAGTGCTGCTTGGCAAGTGCGTGACCCATAGATGCAAATAAGTAGTAATCGAACGGAGCCAAGTCTGGTAAGTAAGCCGCATGCGAAAGTATTTCCCAACTAAACACCTCAATCGTTTTCTTGGCCAGTTTTGCTGTGTATGATGGTGCAGTATCATTAAGCAAAATCACTTTGTGTTGCCTTTTTGATATTCTGGTCGTTTTTCACGCAAATCTTGATTCAAATTGATCATTTGTTGTCGTTAGCGTTCAGGATTAAGTTTCGCCAGGTTTTAGTAGCTCATAATAGATCACACCCTTCCGATCCCACCAAACACAGAGCATTATCGTCCGTTACCCATGATCTTTTACGCTTAGGATTTTTAAAATATATCCACTTTTCATTGCCAGTCACAATTCGATGGAGAAATGACTTTCTTTTGTACCTGGCGGGCAGCATTTCACAAGTGGTTTTTCGGTTTTCCTGTCTTTCATTCAGTTCTTGTGGAACCCATTTTCCTATCTTTTGGATCTTGTCCATGGCTTCCAAACGTATGGAGACGGCTTCTTGTGTCATATTTAATTGATCCGCGAGTTGCGTTTGAGCGTCATCCTCATCCAACAATGCTTGCAATTCGCTGTCTTTAAACTTTTTCGGTGGTCTTCCACGTTCTTCGTTTCTCACGTCAAAATCGCCACTTTTGAATTTTTTAAATCACTCAAAGCACTGTAACTTACCAAGAGTGTGCTCATCATAAGCTTCGACAAGCATTCGATGCGATTCTGCAGCTGATTTCTTCAATTGGTTTCAGAAAATCAATGCTGTCCGCAAATCGTAGTTTCAACGCTATTACAAACTATGCTGTTATATGAAACCTGTATTGTTGTGAGTTGAAAATCTTTGTCAGAGATGTCAACAAATAAATGGCGCCAATGACGCGGTTTGATGGTAACTACATAGATAGCTAGGGACATCTATGGGCAAATTCCGGTTTCATATTTATAGACCTGGTATTTCGAAGAAAAATTTGCGATTTCTTAGAAAAGACCTTTTGCCTAAAAATAATTATAATTTTAAAAAAAATATTTATATAAAATAGTAGACATTTTACATAAAGAAACAATTAAATCTTGTCTATCATTTTAAATGTATTTTAATTTGGAACTTTCCTAATAACATGAGCTTTTTCTAAATTATACCAATAATATTATATTCTTTGTAATTTTCTAAAAATTTTGCATTTTACACAAAAGTTTACATTATAAATTAATGTTTTATAATTTCTTATATGTTTTATGTATTCTTAAAAGCAAATTAGACGATATACTACAATATTAAACTATTTTATTTAAACAATGTTTTCTTTTCTGATGAAAGTTGTTTGTATTTGCATCTGAAAAATCAGAGAGAAAAAAATTAAACATATTCGGTGCAAAATAATTTATTAAAGGTTTATCACGTATTTTCACTAGGAATGGATTTTAAGTTTAACGGTTTAATTTAAAATCTTTCTCACAAACAGACACACTCATATTATACATTGTCGGAAATCATATCAACGGAATTTCACAAAAAAAGCTTTAATGATAATTTAATAGATTTCCACATTTCTAATAAACTAATTGGTTTTCTAGAAAAACAAATTAAAAAAAAAGTTATTATTTAAAAATAATTAAATTTCACTTAAAAATAAGTGACAATTTGTTTGTTAATTTGTCTTAAAAGAAACATGTTGAATTTTACGTTCTACTTATGTGTATTTATGAGGGAAAACTTAGAGAAACAAAAAAACCTCTTAGCAAAAACAAGACCTAGAAAAATCTTTTCACCTAGAAAAAAAATAAGTTTAAAGGATTACTTTCTTTTTGGTTTCTCAGACATACACAACTCACATTAAAAATGGTTAGGATTGTCTCAAACAATCTCAAGGTATATTTTTACATTGACATTTTGAATTTAAAACAACATGTAATAAATAAATATAAACTTTAATTTGTTATTATAGAGTGATTAATATTCATCTGTTTTATTATTTAATAATAAGTACAAATATATTTAGTATTTAATTATTCATTATAAAATATCATTTATATAAATTATAATAAGGAATGATTAATTAGTAGCGAATCTTGTGAACAATTCATCACGTGGGTGATACGGATTAAATTAAAATTAGTGTCCGGCTCTTAAACTCGCACATTAATAAACCGTATTGATCCCCGGCGCGTTCGGCGTAAAAAATGGGGTTATAAAAATTATCCGCGTGATTTTGAACGCCGCCAATATGTCTTACTTAGACAATTTCAAGTCGTTACATTTTTCGTCCGTTCGTTCGGCGGGGTTATAAAAACGGACCGAACACTCACATAAAGTGTGTCCGCCGAGTGAGGTAGTGCGATCAGATAAGGGGCGCGCGGGGGCTTTTCGGTATTTACAAAAGCGTAATAAAAGTCACAATTTTCGGCTATTTCTAGATCGCGTGTGGCCAAACCTAGATAACCACGTGGTTGTTATCTGTCAACTGCAGACACAAATTAGAGTGACCTACAAAATCTGGTCATCAATAACGACCAACAGAGAACCCTAATTAATCAGCCCCGGTTTGGATTCCGCTGAATAATGGTGATGGATTAGCTTATGCTGGCTACACTGCCGGACAATAAAGATGATTATTAATAAGCTATTAACAAATTTCCAGCAATATATCACGTTACCAGGGTTTCTCATTATGAATTTATTAATTTTACCTTTTATACTAATCTTATTATTGATTTCTCATAAATAATGCCATAATGATTTTGAATATTTAAATTATTTTAGATTTATACGTGTATATAGTACAAATTAAAACAATATTGTGATCACATATTTAATACATTTTTCCTTTATTACCACTTTGATATTTCGACATAAATTTTTAACATATTGAAAATTTCACACGTCATTAATTAGTCTTCCGATTATATACACATGCACGAACAAATAGTCGCTCTAGATTGTATACAATTTCTAGTGGTTACAAATTATTTTTTAATTATTTAAAAACATAAAAACAAAAACAAAATTGGATATTAATCGGATCGTACTCCCATGCAATGTGATGAGTTTTTAAAGCTACAAGTAGAGTTAAAGGAACGTCAAGCTGCGGGAGAATAAGTTGTTATTACATTTCTCAACAATATACCAAGGATTGTCAAGAAATCTTCTCTTCAGAAAAAAAAAACTAAATTCAACCCAACATTCTCAACTAACTAATTTGCATATTGTGTATCAAAATGTGCGTGTTTTGAATAGTAAATTAAATAAATTTTACAACACTGTTCAACGTAATGATAATAATGTGAATTTTTTAAGTGAAACATGGCTTCATAGTGACATTCAAGATACTCAACTCTTCCCTTCTAATTACAATGTGTATAGATCAGATAGAAGGAGTGGTAGAGGAGATGGTGTGTTAATAGCATCTCAATCAATTTTGTACTGAAGTAATTCAATTTAACATGGACTCATTGAATTCAATTGAGCTCGTAGCTGTAAATCTAAATCTAAATCATAAATCAGTGATATTAATTTGCTTGTATATTCAACCAACCACTTCTATTGATGAATTTTATTTGAACGCATTGAGCATCAATTATCACACCTGAATATTATTATAGCTGGTGACTTCAACATTCCTACCTACTCTCTTAACGTGTACTCTCCATGTTTGGATGCTTTAAATTTTAACAACTTAATCCAATCGATTGCATCGAAGATACAATCCAGGACTTGGAAAGAAGTTATTCGCCATTGGTCACTGAAGATGCTCACTATCCAATTTTAAGTTTCACTATACGGCATAGTATAAATATAACTTCTAATTATTTCGAAGAAATGACTTACAAATACAATTTTAGAAAAGCAAACTATTTTTAACAATGGGTTTAGATCTAATTTTACCTATGATTTTAAAGGATACATCAGCTGTTATATGTGAACCTCTTACACATATCTTTAAACTAATTTGTATTTTTTGTATTTCCTGCAAAGTGAAAGGAAGTTAAATATGCTCAGTATTAAAGACTGGCTCCAATAAAAATTTCGAGAATTACCGCCCTATAGCCATTTTTAATAATTTATCGAAAGTCTTTGAATCTCTGTTGAGTGACTATTCATATTATAAAGTTTGTCCCTGTCTTTCTATTCGGCAACATGGTTTTATGAAAAGGAGATCTACTTCAACCAATCTAATGAACTTAACGTAAATAATAATAACTACAGAGATGAATAATGGGAAACAAGTAAATGTTATTTATGCTTATTTAACCAAAACGTTTGACAGAATAGATTATTCTTTACTGATTAAGAATCTTTACGACTTTTTCAAATTAGGAGAACTAAAACTCTTGTTATGTTTCATTACTTTAAAGTAATGGAACATAACTATCCTATTCTCCAATCTGCACATCATACCCATAGAATACTCTTGATGATTATTTATTCTAGCGTACTCTTTACTAATAGTTTTATAATATGGTGGAGGCACAAAACATTCTAGCTTTGACTGAAATCTGGCTTTCTCATGAGATTAATAATAGTGAACTATTTTCAAACAATTACCATGTATACAGAAACGATCGTAATAACCGTCGAGGAAGAGGTGTTTTAGTAGTAGTGAAATCGAATTTAAAATGTGAACAAATTTAGTTTTCCACACCTAAAACCAATATTGAAATTACGGGATATAAAATATCCCTCAGATCACTATATAATATGTGGTGATTTTAATCTTCTACACTTTAAAGAAAATTTTGATAACAATAAAAATATACATTCTGGTGTAAATAAAAAAAAAAATAAATTGATCATAAATTCAAATGGAAGACTTCTAGATTTAGTGTTTGTATCTGATAATATTGAAACATATCTAGATGAAAGTACAAATCTACTAGTGAATATAGATAATTTTCTTCCAGAATTAGAAGGAATATTTGACTTTAAAATTAAAAGAGTTGCAGAAGTATCACCAAATTCATCATAAAACAAATATAACTTTAAACGCTCAACCCTGTGTAATCTTTATGAAGAAATCCTTAACATTAACTGTTCTTAGCTATACCAAAGTACAAATGTTGAGGATACCAATGATATTTTTTATAAAAATTTATACAAAACCTGTGATGAACATTACCAAAAATTCTATATACTAAATCATATAGATATCCTAAATGGTTCAGCCATGATATAGTCAATGATATATGCTTAAAACATCAGTGTAGACAACACTAACTTAAAAATAAAACACTTTCCAATAAGTATAAGTTACGGAAATTGAAGATTAAAATCAAATTCAATATAAATAAAATATACAGGCAATACATCAATAAGGCTGAAAACAACTGACGACAAGATACCAAACAAATATGGTCCTTCATAAATAATAAAAATAACAACAGTAGAATTCCCGGAGTAATAAGGTTTGGCTCAAAAGCATTAACATGTGAGCAAAAAATTGTGGATGCATTGGCAACTCATTTTTGTGGTTTATTCATACATCATACTATATCAATGTTTTATAAGTTCTAAAGATGTACTTAAAAATCTCAAACAATTAAACGGTGGAAAAATTATGTGTTCAGGTGATCTTCCATCGTTTTTATCCAAAGATACCGCTTATTTTAGAAAGGCCCCTAACCCACATATTTAATCTTGTTCTAATTACAGATATTTTTCGACTATCTGGAAAACGCAAAAATAACGCCGATTCATAAAAAAAGGTGATACATCCGAAGTGCTTAACTATAGACACATTTCACTACTTTGTTTTGAAAGTATTATCACAGACCATATTTATAATAAAACTTGCGCAGGCAAAAAGGATTTATGAAGAAAAAATCAACTCTAACAAACCTGTTTACTTTTACTCAAGAACCCTATTCAAACAGGGAACAACTTTTTCAAGCTGATGTAATTTACACGAATTTAACCAAAGCTCGAGTGCCTTCCATATAACGTAATCATTGAAGAACTTAGAAAATACGATATTAATGACAATCTGGTATATGCCATTAATTCGTACTCAAGAGATCGTCGTCAATATGTCGAATATGGAAATCATATCTCCAACGAATTTGTAGCCCCAAGTGGTGAACCCCAAGGTTCCAATCTGGGTCCATTGGTGTTTCTGCCTTTTATGAATAACGTCTGTGATATTTTACATTGTGATTTCTTAATGTATGCTGATGACCTAAAGCTTTATAGATGTATTAAATCTACAAATACTGTAATATTCGTGACTACTTCATCGGAAGTTCTGAAAAAATAAAAAATCTCGGTATAATTTTTGCTCAAAATTTTTCATTTAAATTTCATGTTAATATGTTGGTAAAGGATTGCTTAAACGTGTTGCAATTTATTATTAGAACAACTAGGGACTTTAAAAATGTAATAACGTTAATTCGTTTATATGTGTTAAATCTGTGAGATTCAGCAGAATGAATTATTGTATGTTGTTTTGGCTGCCCTGTTCGCAGTTATTGCTTAATCAAATTGAAAGGGTGCAACGTAAATTATTAAAATATTTACATTATAAACAAATTGGACAGTATCAGCCATGGTAAGGATACCCCCATATCATTATCTTTTAGACGAATTTAGTATGGCATCTGCCAGAAAGCATCACACATATCTTAATTTAGCTTACTTATTAAAGATAATGCACACCAAATTTGATGATGGATAGCTTGTATCTCAAATAAGGTATCATGTCCCCACGACATGTCTACGAAATCCTAGAACATTTAACTATACAACCCCTCGTACTAATCAATATGCAAATTCACCATTATTAAAACTTTTAAAATTATATCATGACGTTCAGCATAATGTTGATGTTTTTGATGAGTTCAAAGAGAATTTTCTAACTTATCATGGTCTGGGATAAATGTTTCTACATCTCATACTTGTAGCGTTAATTTATTTATATAATATATAGTTAATTGTGTACATTGTATATTTATTATGATGTTTCAATTATAAAGTTATACTTGTTGGAAAAAAATTGTATTATTATTATTATTATTATTTTGCATTTACTCTAATTTGGTTTAAAGCTTATTAATTTCACTATTCTTTGAATGCATATTTTGAAGGAAATTTTGCTTATATTTTGTATTCAATGTAATATTTTTATAAAATGTATTAAAATCCTTTAGTTCGTTGTAGAAAATTAAATAATAAATTTAAAAATACGAAAACATTTCGTGAATCTACAACAATGAGTCTTACTAAGACTACAAAACAAATTAATTTGAAACAACTACTTCTCTAGCTAATACTTCGACAGACATTGAATAATACAAATTAATTTGCGTGTTACAAATAGTACAACTATCAAAGCAACACTAATTTGAATGAAATTATTTCTGTTGAACAAACTAATAAATGATAAAATGTACTTTAGATTGTTTGAATGTAACTATAACATGAAAAATTATGAAAAATGAATTTTAAACTGATTTCATTAAATTAAATTAGCAAAAGCAATTAAAAAATCTAGCATTCAAGTTTATAATCATCTGCAGACACGTGTTTCGAACTTTCGCTC